>LOEQ01015072.1:0-16359 GCA_001685075.1 Bramus lutescens
AGGGCCTCAGGCATGCTAAGTAAGGGCTTAAACCCCAACTATAACTGCAACCCTTATTTAATTTTATTTTAAAAAATATTCTAGTACTTGCTAGGTGAGTTCATATCATTCTAAAATGAGTCTATAATTACAAATTCTGTGTGATCTTGTTGAAATCAATATTTCTGATGTCTTATATGGGATACGATGAAAGGTTCTCTGGGTGTTGTGGAAATTATCTTGCTTGAATACATCTTCTGTGACTATATTTGGGGACTAGAGACTCCTATCTGTTCTAATTAATTCATAGAACAGAAGATGTGAACTCCTTTGTAATGGACTTCTTTTATAGTATAATAGAGATAACAAACCTCTTCTCAAAATATTTTGAAATGCACAGAATGAACTATGTCAAACCAGAGTGTGACAGATGCTCTGGAGCTCCGGCCTGACACCTTTGGATAGTATGTCTGTTTCATCATGTCCACTTCTGCTCCTAGCCCTAAAAGCTTTAGTGTCTCCAGTGACCTTCCTTTGGCAATGAGTACCTCTTCCCACAGACAGGCAACTGGAGGTACCCTGGGGTCCATTTCCACTGAGTTCCCTTAGCTCACAGTGACTGGTCCTGGTGTTGAAAAGCCTAGTTCTATTGGATGTAGTTGGTCCATACCACCCTCTCCAGAGCAGCCAGCAAAATCAGCTGAGATCAAGACTTCTTTGGATTTGATGACCCCTTCCTTTCCCTACCCCTTTCCACTCCTCCATTTCCCCTAGCTTCTCCTGGAAGCACTTCATACCTAAGTGAAATGCACATGAATCTGAACCCTCAATTTAGGTACTGCCATCCAGAATATGTGAGCCAAGATACGGAAGAAAGTGTGAATCTTGTTGTCAAAGTAATTTTAGGAAATTGTGACACAGTATGTTTCTCTATTAAAAATAAACACCAAGCAAGGTTCAGTGGCAAGGGAGAGCATTACAGGAATTAACTCTGTGATATTTGCAAACAAAGCGCAGTAGTATGGCTGATACCGCAGAACCTTGTTGGCCATATTCATGGCAGAAGCAAATGTCAATTTTCTGTCACCATTAGAGAAAGCCCAGATGTAATGCTTTTGTCTGTGGTGTACAAATCCTCAAAGATATCCCTTCGGCATCCCCAACATCTACGGATATGTTACCTTTGGTGGTAAAGGAAAGTGACTTGTCTGACTGAGTTCAAGATAGGGCTTAGTAGGGGAATACACGGGGCCCAGTGTGCTAGAATGTAGCAAACTGGAAAAAGGCAAAGACGCAGGCTCTCCTGCGGGACTCAGAAGGGGGAATGTGTACTAACTGACAAATTTCTCATCCTGGCTGTATTAAGCTGTGACATTGTGAATGTTTGTGATAGCAATGGATGTTAGGAAAAATAGCCAGGGTCAGGGTGCCTTAGACTATGAATCCCGTGGTTCTGAACGCCATGCAAAGGACAGAACAAGAGCTATGGTCGTGGTTGGTCTTCCTTGCTGCTCGGAGCTTCTGTTTCACTGTTAGTCACCACATTTGTCAACCCAGCCTGGAGCCGCTTGGCACTGACTGTCAGGGTGGAGAAGGCTGGGATGAGCTTTTTCACACCAATTTCACACTAACTTCACTTTCACTTCACACTTGGGAACACAGACACTGACAGCCAGAATAAAGAGCAAGCTGGAAGTGCTTGCCAATAACACTTGGTGCATGATAGTCACACGGCCGGTGCCTGGGGAGGGTGCATGGTACCGGCGTGAGTTAAAAGACCTATCCTCAATGATGCAGGAACTGTCAGTTTTCTTGAAAAAGACCATATACCCGTGAGAAGTTTGTTTATTCTGTGTTAGATTTGAAATATGAGCTCCCCCACCATACACAGACGCAGGAGTTGAAAGCTTGGTCCCCAGCTGCTGATGTTATTTTGAGAAGTGCTGGAAGCTTTACTTTTTGCTCCAGCAAAAGGTCACTGGGGTGTGCTCTTGGGGTAAAATGCTTTTCCTAGTCTAGTATTTTCTCTGTGCTTCAGGGCTCTCATTAAATTAGTAGCTTAGTTCCACCCCAAACCCTTGCCACTGTGATGTTTTGTCTCACCATAGACCCACAGCAATGGGGGCAAGAAGCGTGGGTTGAAACCACAAAATACATTTCTCATTCTGAGTTGTTCTGGCAAGTTTTTTTTTCCCACAGAGATGAATTGTGTAGTGAATACACACAGTGATGCTGGCTGTTGTTCACGGGTCATTAGAGTAGTCTTCAGTTCTCCCATGGGGTCTACAGGCCAGGACTCACTGTGAATGTCTGGCACTGTGGGGAGTACCAAACCTTATACATACACACTATGCTCTTTCCAGTACAAACATGTCTGTGCTGAAGTATGATCCACAAATTAGATTATAGTAAGAGATTAATGGCAGTGAATAATAAAACAGAACGATTATACAATGTGCTTTATAAAAGCTATGGAAGCTCCTGCTTCTCTCCAAATATCTTACTGTACTTTCATCTTCTCACTTAAAGGAAACACTTCATTGGCTTCTCTTTGTCACACCCAAATGGCTAAACAGCATCGCTGCTCTTGTACTCAGGAACTATTAAGAAAAGTAACAGTTACTTGAAACCCAGCCCTGAGATACCGTGACAACTGATTCGGTAACTATCACATAACTAAAGGTCAATCATCATATATAGTCTGGACATATGGGAAAACTGGATAGATACATAGAGTAGGCAGAACGGAACAGGATACTGAACAGTACAGCACTTCAGAGCCTTGGGGTTTCATCTATATTGTGAAGAACATACAGTGCCAACTTAGCTATTCCTTTTATAAGGTTTGGACTTTTCCCTCTAAGATCTTCAAATTCTGGTTGACTGTGGATACATGAATCTGTGTGTCTTAGTTGTTTTTTGTGTTGCTGTGATAAAATCCTCGGACAAAAGCAAATTTTGGGAGACAGATTTTGTTTGGGTTCAGAGCTCTGAGGCACAGTCCCTAGAGAAAGTGCTGGGGGGCAGGAGTGTGGAGCACATGGTCACATGGTATGAGCAGTCAGGAAGCAGAAAACAGTAAATGCATGCACTCAGCACACATTCTCCTTTTGATGGAGTCCAGGAATCCAGCCAAAGAAATGAGTGCCACCCACAGTATTCTTACTCCAACCCAGTTAATATAAGCCTTAATAGGCATGCTCAGACTTTCTTCTAAGGGGATTCTAGAGCTTAGTACATAGACAATTGAGATGAAGCAGCACGCTATGAGAGTGAACTAGTGTGGTGTAGTCAGAGAAACAGAAAACACAGAACAGGAAAGCAGGCAAAGTGGAGAATTTCATGCTAGTAAAACTGTGATCAGCATGAAAAGTACTACAGAGTTTAGAAGGGGAAAGAAACCACAAGGGGACTCATCAGCTTCAGGAAGGAGGTGGGCATTGAAGCTGTTCCTAATGGATGATTAGTTTGGAAAGCTGGAGAAAGCACAGGAAAGATGGGGATGATGGAACCAAATGAATTCAAGTGTGGGGGAGGGGGTAAAAGCTGTACATTTCAGCTGATGATACTGAGTAAAAATAATGAATCCATAATCTTCCCTGTGCCTGGTGCTGGGATTCTGACATGGTGCCAGGGGAGAACAGGTATGAGAAAGCTCTGTGTAGTTCTGGTCATTGAGAAAGACTTCTCTCCAGTGGTGGGGGCTGCTATTAATGGTGGCTGCTTCCAAGGCTGGCTATAGAGAACAGGAAGGCTCTGAGAAAGGACTCTGCTTAGGTGGAGCCATGCAGTGCTATGAGCAGACCGCTTACCACTGCCTCCTGCCAACGCTTCCGTGTTTTCTCGAAAAAGGTCAAATCCCTCGTAACTGTCTGTGGCAGTCATTGATTGATTTTTATTTTATTTTATGGCATGGCATTGTGCTGCACTGAAAATCCATTTCCAATTATAGGCACTCAGGTTGTTGTTCAGCCTTCTTGTATTGAACGAGAAGGCAAAGAAGAGTCACCAGAACACACGCAAGAGCAGGATGAAAGTGAAAAATTCTCCAAGCCACAGCACCTCTAATAATGCTTCTTCCTCCAACTTCTAAGCAATGGGGTGCTGATGGGATTGAAACTTTTGCTTTTGCTTGCTTTATTTTGCTGGAGTATGATAGTATATGGCTGACTAGGAGGCTGGATGGCTAGAATGGATACTTCATGCTCGGAAGATCATAAAGGTCTTGGATGACTCCACTCCATTCCTTTTGGGAAATGGATCCATTTCATTAGAATCGGCATGACTGACCCATAGGGAAATCTTTAGTGACTCAGGGGTTTTCAATACAGAGCAGTTTTCAGGATGATGGTAACAGGTGGGTCATAAAAGATCATTAACAGCAAAAAGAGGTGAATGGTTGATCACTTTAGAAGCAGTATCCTAGGTAAACGGCATGGAACATTCACCTCAATGCTCACTTCCTTTCCTTCATCCTGGAGGAGTAGAATGGATGGGAAAGGCAAACTCATGTGTAATCTTGCTCCTTTCACTTGGCTACATGAGGAGGAACCTTGAGCTCAGAGAAGACCTCACCAAGAAAACAATCCATGCCATATTCACTACCTTGTTTTGACTGCTCTGCTAATGCAAGTGTAAAGTGTTTGCCTTTCTTCTGCTTTAGTATCACATTTTACGGGCCAACTTCTCTGCTGTCAGTCTTCAGTGAGAGGAGATGAGGTTCTTATCCTGTTGCACAAGAAAGGTATATGCAGTCATTTCTCTGCATGGACTGTCAGGGCAGACATTCGAAGCTTAGAAAACAGAGCCACAATATTGATGCTGATTTTAACCTGTCTCTTCTCTATGTAAGTAAAATGTTGCTCCGTTGAGAGCTTGGCTAATTTATGCTCCATGGGCAGAGGCATTTAGAGCTCTCCTCTGGGACTTGTAGTTGATGTATGGTGTCCTGATTAACACTGAAGGGGTTTGGAAGCCAGAACCAGCTGGGACTCCTGGACAGGTGTGGGACCTGCTTGACTTCTACTGAGAGATTAGGACAATGGTTCGGAACATCCATGGGGGTGTGCTTTCCAGAAAAAACTGCGTGTGAGAAGAATATTGATGCCCTTTCTAATTTGTGTGCCTGTTGCAACTACTGTCCCACAGGCAGCACTCGAGAATTAGGGTACTGATGCTATGGAGAGAAATATGTTACCCCAAAATGCATGCAGTTAAGCCCTAATCCCCTGTGGTTGTATTGGGGACCATGTCTTCAAGATAATGACTTAAAGTTACTTGAGGGTGTGAGGCTGAATCTCTCACGCTGTAGACTGGTAAGCAGAATGAGAATCCAGATCTCTCTCTTTCAACCTCAAGAACCGTGATAAGATATGTATCTCTCTTTAAAGCTATCCAATCTTTGGTGCTTTATTCTAATAGCCTGGGATGACTACTACAGTCAGTCTTTTAGGCTAGTGCAGACCGATCTTAATATCCCAGAAGACCTAGCACCTACACATTTCTGCTCAAGGGAATGACCTAGGGCAATGTGTTGTCTGTGAACTGGTTTATCTACAGCTGGATGAAAGAAGCAGAAAGTTTCTGTCTCCCAACATTGGTTGATTTTCTAAGGGGAATTGATGGTTGATATTCTACTAACTAGGAATTGCCTCCAAGAGGAATAAGGGCAGTCGATCCAGTGTTTCATATGCAAATAAGAATGCATTAATTTTATTGTTGAGATAGAAGCCTGGCCACAGGCTTTCCAAGGCTAGCATAAATCTGAGCTGTCATCAAAGATGTGGGCTCTTTCTGTCTTTTTGTTTAACCACCGTTAGTGTTGGCTTATTCTTGATTTATGACACTCATCTGTCTGTGGTATCCAGTACCAGATTGTAACTGGAAGAGGAAGCTGGCAAGACTTACATTCCCTTCACAAGACAAACATTCTTCCTGCCTGAAGGAGGGCTGGGAAACCTGGTAGCAAATTGAATGTTCTGGAGGTTTAAAAAAAGCGGAGGAGTGGGATCCCACATTCACTTCTCTGTCTCAGGGCTGGGTCCTTACCTGGCTTGAGTCTGTGTAAAACTTGTACATGGTGCCAACATTTCTTTGATTCATATATGTATCTGTCTTGTTATGTCTGGAATGTAGGTTTCCTTGGAGTCATCCTCCACCTCTGGCTCTTCGAATCTTTCTTCCTCCTCTTCCATATAGATCCCTGAATCTGCATCATAACCTTTCTATCTCTTGTTAAAAATAAGCATGTTTCTGAGGAATAATAATAACATAAAATAAGGTAAATAAATACAAAAAACCCAAATTGAAATATAACAAAACAACCAACCAACCAAAAAAGCACCAGAAATGAATTCAAACATAGAAACACAAACATTACATTGACACACACAGGAATTCCATAAAAAACTAAAACCAGAAGCCATAATATAAACAAACTGTATGGTTAAAAGTTTTTTTTTAATGCCATTAGCAAACATTATAAGATAAAGAACCTTCAAAGATGCCACTAATCTTATTTTGTGTTGGCCTTATACTGCTGGTCATAGGTCCTACCCTCAAGAATGGTTTATAGTGAGACTCTGTTGGAGAAAAATAATTTGTCATTAGCAAGTACTATCATTTGGAGACAGTTTCTGGGTTAGAGATGGGGGTGCACACTTCTCCACATTTCCCTTGAGCTCTAAGGCCCCATCTGCTGCAGGCCTATGCAGGCTGTGTGCATGCTGCCACAATCTCCATGAGTTCGCACGTGTACCATCCCTGCTGTGTCTAGAAGGCCTTCATTCCCTGGTATCCTCCAGGCCCTCTGATGCTTACACTCTTTCCATTACTCTCTTCCTGCCCCGAGTTCCCTGAGTCCTGAGTGTAAGGATTTGATGGAGGTAACCCTTTTGGAGGTAAGGGTTTCGAAGTTTCTAGTTCTCTGAATATTGTCTGACTGTGGGTCTCTGCATTTGTTCCAATCAGCTGTAGCAGGAAGTTTCACTGATGATGGCTGAGAAACATACTGCTTTTTGAATACAGCAGCATGAACTTAGGAGACATTTATTGCTACCTTGCCTTAGGAGAACAACAGTATTTGGTTTTACCATAGATCCCTGGCCTATTGAGTTCTTGGTCACCCAAGCATATCACTATTGTAGATCACAGGGTTTGTAGCTGGGTTAGTGTTTACCTTTCTTCTTTGGTAGCACACAGAGTAACTTCCAGGACCATAAATGCTAGGTAGTGGTGAAGGCTCTAGGTAGGCGTCAGACCAACTTCTCTGTGTTCTATGATTATGTAGGTATGGTGGAGAGTCATCAATAGCCATGGTAATAGCCTGGCTTTTTGGGGGGTTCGTAGGATGCCCTTGGCCAAGAACTTGGTTGGAGTTTCTAATTACTATACTGCAAGCTTAATTTGGTGACAGGATATGTCCAGCTGCGGTTCCTTATCCTCCATTATTTGGTTACTTTATTTAAATTGCCTTCAGATATTTATATATTATAGGTAGCTTCTGCTGGATTAGGTTTCCATACAGCTCTTAAAGGGTCCTCAGTTTTAGCGGTCCCTCCTTTTCCCATCCCTTCCTTGTTCAGTCCTCTTATTTCAACCCCCCATGTCTAACTCAATCTATTCTCTTTTCCTTTTCTAGCCCTGCCCCTCTAGTCCCTTGCTCTATATCTAACCTCTGTAGTTTTACAAATTGTAGCTAGTTTATCAAGGACTTAATAGCTAACATCCACATATAAGAGAATACCTACCATATTTGTCTTTTTGTGCCTGAGGTACCTCATTAGGATAATTTCTTTCTAGTTCCATCCATTTAACTGTGAATTTCATTTTTAAAAACTTTTTTTACATTATTTTATATTACTTTTAGAACAATCCTTTTTATTTTGCATAAAATCCCAATTCCCTCTCCCTCCCCTCCTCCTACTTTCCCCATCTTCCCCCGACCACATCCCTCATCCACTCTCCAGAGAGGATGAGTTAAAAATATCAAAAATCAAAACTACATAACTGCAGATTTTTTGCATTAAAAAAAGGGAAGACTCAATATCTGATATACATTTAAATATATGATTACCATTAAAGTGTTGAAATAATTGGGCTCTTGCTTCAAATAAGTAGCATACATAATAAATGATTTTAACTTTTACTTTTCTTCAGAAAGTAATGTTTTTACAGATTGTGTATGATTATCATCTATAGATTATAAAAAAATCCTGAAAATTCAGACCAACAACTTATTTACTTACAGAGAGAGGCACTTGCAGGAAGAAACAAGGTCTCTACATTAGCTTATTGATACAGAACATATAGAATACCTGATAGGCCAGGTAAAAATGTCAACAAATCACCCATGGCCCAGCATTGGCACTGTGACAATGTGAAGGCACTTGGCTCAGATGTTATATAAGTTTGGGCTCCGCTATATTCTTTTCTCCACAATCCACACAGAATGTGGAGCTCATTGAAGAAGGTACTTTTGCTGTATCTTGGGTATGTATAGATAATTAACTTCAGAAAGCCTTGGCTATGCCAAGATCTTGAATTATTTTTGTTTTTCTCTAATAGTTTCAAAATCTTCCTTCTCACTCAATATGATGCTTTCTAGCTCCATCCATTTGGCATGTGTCTTTCAGTTGCTTGTTTGGAGCTGCCCCAAGGTATTTTTTAGGCTACTATGAGAGGTATTATCTCCCTGATTCTTTATCAGTTATTTTGTCATTTGTATATAGGAAAACTACTGATTTTTGGGTTAATTTGGTACCCGGTTGTTTTGATGAAGGTGTTTATCACTGTAGCAGTTTCCAGGTAGAATTTTAGAGTCATTTATCACTATCACACCATCTGCAAATAAATATTTTTGAGTTCTTTCTTTCTTGTTTGTATCTCCTTGATCTCCTTCATTTGTTTTATTGAATAGGAATATAGAGCAAATGCATCCTTGTGTACTATAGTGAAACTTATTTAGCTCTGTAAGCAACAGGGAAGTGATTACATTGAAAATGACTCCAAGTTCTTTGAACCCAGATATTCCATCAAATGTGAATTGTTGGTCACCAATCTGTTCTTTTCTTCCTTCTGCTTCACTGTTTGTCTCAGGAAACAAAATTTCTTAGGTCTTCTGGTGATGTGGGATGTCCTTCTATATCTGTGATGCTTTTATTGGTTAATGAATAAAGATTTTTTTAGTTACAGGCTTAGTAGAGCAAAGTCAGGCGGGAAATCCAGGCAGAGATATAGAAAGAAAGTAGGTGGAGTCAAGGAGATGCCATGCAGCTGCTGAAGGAGAAAGACACTGCTGCCAGAATCTTTCTAGTAAACTACAGCCTCGTGGCAATACACAGATTAATAGAAATTGGTTAATCCAAGATGTAAGAGCTAGCCAGAAATATGCCTGAGTTATTGACCCAACACTGTTGTAATTAATACAGTTTCTGCATGGTTTTTCAAGTCTGAGTGGTTGGGAAATGAAAGAACAATCGGCTTCTACATATAAACTGAAAGAGCTTAGGAAGGAATTCTATACACAAAAGAACAGAGTTAAGTACAGTTTCTCAATAGCAGCATATTTTCAGATAGGCTCTGTTTGCTGACAGCAAGCAGAGGCACAGCTCCTTTAAGAGGTTTCCTGACTCAGCTTTAGTGACAAAAATTGTGTGGCTCCATTAAGTGTTAGCTTCCTGGTTCGTGATGGTCCTGATATGGAACACTTAAATGGGGTTTGTGAGCAGCGTACTACTAGCTGCTTAATGATGACCTAGACCTGCTGCATCCCTGACGCTGGGGTGGGTAGCATGGCTCCCAGAACTGATTGGTGATGTTGGACTGGACATGGCCAAAAGGCAAAGCAGCCTTAGACCTAGCCACGCAGCTTAGCATGTAGATAAAAGGGCATTCCTGGTCAGAAAATGATTGTAGATATCCAATAAAGACAGATTCAGATGAAAAAGACCCCTGAATTGATCACAGTGTTAGATAAATGTATGTAAGCTTGGAAGAGAGAGGAAAAAAGAGTACTGACTGTTATAAAAACTTTAAAGAGACATTAAAAGTAATATAAAAAAGTACAGATAGTCATAGATTAAAGGAGTAAATAAAAATGAGCCATGAAAAGATTGAATATACACAGAGAGTCTGGATGATATATACTATTGTGTTTTCTTTGATTTTTTTTTACTTCAGAGAGATATTTGATTCTGGGGGCTGCTAAGCTAAACCAACATATATATTTAAAAGGTATGTTGACTTAGAAATTTGAGTCTAAGGATATGTTACTTTGGAAAAGAGGTTCTGCTTTTGTTTCCACAGAAGATGTGAACCTGTGGATTCCTTGAAGGCTAATGTGGTTTGATGGACCAAGACACCCTAAAAGGTCTTCATGGACCCTAAAAGTACTTTGCCCAACCACCATCAGGAAGCAGCTTGGAGAAAACAATATCCAAATTCTCAACAATGATTGTTTATAATTTTGTTTCATTTAAAAGGGTTGGATATAAATTGCTAATGGTTACAGTTAATCTCTTTTTTAATAAAAATAAGGGAGATATGATATAGAGATGAATATTTTGCATTGGTATGGATCTTGGACTATTTATACAAATTTAAGGTCAATTTTGTTACACTGTGTATATGTATTTCTTCTCTTGTTTAAGGTATTGTGTTTGTGCAGTTCATTTAAAAATGTAATGTGTAGTTAAAATACAGATTAATAGTCATTTCTAATAGTGAAACTTGCAGTAATGTTACTTAGGTTTTCTATATATAGAGAGACATATTTTAGATAGATAATCTTCAGCACTTCAAAGACCTACAGAATATTACATTTAAAAAGTTTTAAGAACTTAGACTTTTCTCAACAGTGAGACATGTCTGCCTCTGGAAGCACTGATTACTTCAAGAGGATGATGGGCATAGAAGAGACTCCTTACAGAGTTTGATAGCCATTTGGGCAAAAAACTGCTGTTGCCTGGATTGCTTGTTAGTATGCTGTATGAACTGGACATTCAGGACCCACAGAAAAATGACTGCTGAACTTGCATAAAGATGGTGAGACAGTCCTTCAGGGTTTCTACTTCATGAAAGAGTCTGCCGGACATTCTGCAGGATGCAGAAGAAAGCAACTGATGAACTTTGCCATTACAAGGCAGAAGAGATCTTCAAATTTCCTTCTTCATGGAAATTTCTGCTGCATACTATGAGCCTGTAGGCTGAAGATGGATGTACCAATGGTACAGAACTTTGGGTGACTGTCCAGACAGCAAGATGTCTCTGTCAATTCTATAGTTTTGGAAGTTGCCTATAATGTACTTTCTTACTAAGGTAATATTATATCTTTCTGGGGTCTTCGGTGGAGTTGAAGATAGATAGTTATAGTTTTCATTAGTTATGATAAAAGATAAATTAGATATGAAACTTTAGACTCACAAAGAAATATTGTAACTGTAATTCTTGCTTGATACCTATTTTGTTATATGTAATTTTACTATGCTAAACTTAAAAATCTTCCTCTTTATTTAGACAGAAAAGGGAGATGATGTGGTATGTCCTTCTATATACGTGATGTTTTTATTGGTTAATGAATAAAACTATTTTGGCCAATGGCTTAGCAGAGCAAAATCAGGTGGGAAATCTATAAAGAGACATAGAGAGAAAGTAGGCAGAGTCAAGGAGATGCTACGTAGCTGCCGAAGGAAAAAGACACAGCTGCCAGAAACTTTCTGGTAAGCCACAGCCTCATGGCAATACACAGATTAATAGAAATGGGTTAATTCAAGATGTAAGAGCTAGATAGACATATACCTGATTCATTGGCTCAACGGTTTTGTAATTAATATAATTTCTGTGTGATTTTTTTGGGTCTGGCCAGCCAGGAAACAAGATAATACATTCTGGTCTTATGCCTTTTAGGTGGGTTTGGTTAATGAGAGGCATGTGCTAAGGATTGCACCAAGGATCCCCTTGGTGGCCCCAGGCTCCAAAACTCTTTCTGTGGTCTCAGTTGAAACTAGCCTAGCCTGATACTTGTGACCACATTCTGGGATGAATAATGCTGTCTAACCTCTTTGATCTGGGCTCATAGTGGGTTGCACTTCTGGTTTAACTATCCCCCTGACTTGCTTACTGTCTTAGCACTTTTCCATGTTACAGATTCATGGAATTATATGCCTCTATAGGAAGCACCTAAACTTCCTTTTATTTTCTATTGATGCCCCCACTCATCTGCCTCAGGCCACTGCCTAACCTGGTGCTCACTTTCTTCTGTTACTTGGTGATAAATGATACTTGATGGTTGTTTCAATTCTGAATCCACAGAGCCCATGAAGCTGCTGATCTAAGAGAAGAGAAGAGAGTAGGGGTAGCAGGACAGAGGAGGCTGGTCCTTCTATTAGAGTAAAAAAATAAATTCTGATGAAAAGACTAGAATCTCTGGCCTGGGTAGAGACCTAACATTCCAGTTAAGCTGGTTCAAACCTTTTGACTAAGGAAACAGTCCTAGGGGGAAAAAAAACCTACCTTGTTACAATAAAGAGATAGGCAGAATAATCAGTCATTTAATGAGACACTGTATTTTTCCTTCCCGGAATCCCCACCATGGTGCAATAGCTTAAGGGCCACAGCCATGTAAGGGTTTTAAATCTGCCCACTTTTCTGAATTTGCTTGACGAAACAGGTGACAAATACTGTTGTCCTTGACCTTTTGGCCTCTTGGGTCCACCTGGAGACACCATCATTCTAGGAATAACTTTCTCCCCTCTGAGAAAGGATGATGACTTTTCTCTAGGGTCATTCCTCACTCTGCATCCTTACTGGATTACATTAACTTAGTGGGTTCTGAAATAGTTGAACCTGTATTCAGTCAGTGAGATAAATGCAGTTTCTAACAAGGAGGAGTCTTAAGATTGCAATGTGTGCAAATTTCAAGGTGGCATTTTGTTTTCTGCTGTGTAGTACTCCATTGTGTAAATGTATCACATCTTCTTTATCCATTCTTTGATCAAGGAGCATTTAGATTTTTTCCAGGTTCTGGCTATAATAAATAATGCTGCCATGAACAGGGGAAGTGGAGAAAATATGTAGTTCAATAAAAACACTAAGAATTATTTATGAAACCCAAAAAAGGATGGTAATGTCAGCTGACTTTCATTTCAGGTAAACTCTTTATTATGTATTATCCATGTATTAGTTGGAACTCTAAATTCTCTCCCTTAAGGCAATTATATGTCACATTAAAATGATTGCTTTTTTTTATTTAGGAATATCTTCTTACTTCACTGACTCTTGCTTTTGTGCTGATTTTATTGAATTCCCTAGGGACTTGGAACCTGTTATCTGTGGGAATCTGAATCCTTGGGGAGCATTTTGTGACTGCCTTTGTGACCTCATTAATAATCTTTCTTTGATCTTCCTCCTGCTGATGGGGCATTAATGTCTTAAGCAGGATCATCGGTTATTTGGAAACTGTACCTTTCTCACAAGGTGCTCAGATTTGGAAGATAAAGTAGAGGCAGATGTAACAGCAAACAAAAACAAATGATGTCCTACGGTACTATAAATAAGCAAACCTTTATCAAGCGAGTAATTTTTATTTCTTTCTTGACTAAGGAATCTAACTGATTTTCTCTGTCATTTAGTCTCTTAATTGTCTTAAGGACTCCAGGGATTCCCCATAGCTCTGCATCATCTTAAGTGAGGAAATCTGAGTCTCCTGCTGTGCTTTGGTGAAGGATGATGGCTGTCTTTTTGAAAAGATGTCAGATTGTTCTTTCCTTTATGTTGTTGCTTTATGAAGGTGTTAAAAAATGCCACTCTAAAAGACAGGACTGGAAAATTGTTTAGTTAAATAGTGCGTGACAGATGCCTATGAATTCTTCACACACATTACAGTTTCACTGTAATGTGCCATCATCCTGAATAGATTACACTTCAGATGCCGGAGTGTTTATCCAGAATAATGCAGCAACATTATGGGGTGGGCTTGGGCATCCCTCCCCTCCAACATCCAACAGGATCAAATGCTTCAGTGCACACTCAGATTTTATTAGCCCTTCATTTCCCTGGACCAGCAGACAGGGAATTTAAGATGAGGCCAACCAATGAGGGGCAGTATCTTCATTGAGATCTGAAGGCTGAGTTAGTGTTAGAAAATGGCTGACTTTTGGTCTTTATACTTCATATGCAAGAATATTAAATGTGCTTGACAAGAAATATAATAGTTAAGGAGCAAAGCACTAAAACCAGAAGGCAGGAGATTTTTTTTTCAGATTTTATAATGACTCACTAATGTTTTCCTGTGGGCATATGGAGGCAGGGGTTTTAATAGGGCAGGAGTTTACCATTTACTCTGCATGGAGGCAGTTTCCAATTATCAAAGCAAATTCAGTTGAGATTTCACCTTATTTTACAGAAGTAATACATGGCTTATTGTCAGGGTCCACAGTACTGGACCTGCATGGTCCTTGTGAGATCCTAGAGCCCTGGTAAAGGGTTTTGTCCCTGTCTCCAAATAAAAGACACACATCAGACTCCCTTGGGAGACCCTAAGCTTTTGTGCATCAATTCATTCAGCAAATCAGACTTTCACCTAAGGTCAAGTCATGGAGAGACAAACAAATGAAAGATCTCCTTTAATTGGTACTAATTCATTAAGAAAAATAATGAGGTGAAATTTTCAAAAATAAAATCTACTATTAATATGCACATTTTATTTATTTTTCCTTTGAAATTCCTGGTTTGAGAATTTCCTGCGTGAATACGGTGTGTTTTAATCAAATCCACCCTGTACTAACCCTACAATACCCCCATCTAGTCCCCCCTACCACTTTTTGTTCCTAACATTACGTTGTCTCTTTTAAATCCACTGAGTCTTAGTGTTTCCCATTTATGCATAGGCGTATAGTCATTCACTGAAGCAAGGACAGCCTAGCAGGGGCCACATTCAGAGAAAACTGACTCCTCCTCCCCTAGCAACTATCAGCTGCCAATAGCTTCTCAACTATGGGTGAAACTTTGGAAGCCCCTCTCCTGGAGTCCTGGTTGACAGACCATGTGGATGCAGTCATAGCCATTGTGAGGTCATGTGTGCAATATCCCTGTAATGACCACAAACGACTGTCCTTCAAAGCAGTCCTCCTTGACCTCTGACTTACAGTCTTCCTGTCCATTTGTCTGTGATGATCCCCGAATCTTGGGAGAAAGAAGCATGGTATGAATGCCCTATTTAGGGTTGAGCACGTCACAGGCGTGGGTTCTCTGCGCGTTGACTAGCTGTGGGTCTTTGTTTATCACCATTTATTACAAAAGGAAGCTTCTCTGATGAGGATTCAGCAATGCACTATCATATGGAAATAAAGATAAGAATTTACTGAAGGCAATTTAATACTATATCTACTTAGTAGAAAAATGATCTGTTCTCCCTTAAGCCCGGTGATCCACCTAGCTATGACTTTTATTTCCCTAGTTAACAGTAACAGGATTGTGTTCAATCTTGTACAATGCAGATTAAAATCCAATACTGAAGTGGTTGGTTACCACCATGACATTCTTGCAAGCTATTGCACCAATGGGCATATCTTACTAGGTTGTTCACTAGTGGTAGCTCACACAGTCCAAAGCTGGGTAAGACTTGATAAATTTTCTGTCATAGAACAGCGAGTAGCATCTTCTAGCACTGTGAAATACAGGTCCTAGAGATAAAACTTCCAGGTCAACACCAGCTTAAATTCTCCATGTCCTGTGCCTTATATATGAGGTATCTTTCACCAATGGGGACTCATCATCAAGTTCCAAGAGAAAGTAACCAAAAGACGTGGGAATACCTAAAATGGTCAGGGCTCTATGGAATATCACTGAACAACAGTTCCTGAAGCATGATTAAATGAAAACTCAGGGTCAGAAATTGGAGTTCAACCTGAATATCTGAAAAGCAAAACAGCCAGCTACTGGCTCTTACCTCGACCTCAGTCTGAAATGGCGGTCCTGCCTCCCAGAATCTCAGAAGGAGACTGCGTCAGAGAGCTGTCTCACTCCATCGTGTATTCCTCTCTAGGGCTGGGATCAAAGGCGTGCACCAGTCACTGGGATTAATGACATGCGCCACCTGATTTCTATGGCAACTTGGGTGGCTACTGGGATTAAAGGTGTGTGTCATTGTGGCAACTGGGATTAGAGATGCCTGTTACCATAACCTGGTCTGTAAGGCTGGCCAGTGGGACAGTACCACTCTCAGATCTTCAGGCAGCCTTTATTTATTAAAATACATTCGAAATGCCACTACAAACTCCCAAAGAGGTAATCCATTCCTAGCACTGGCCTTTTAGTGCGGTAGCCAATGGCATTTGGGAAAGGCATCATTTCCCCCGTTGTAGGGCATCTCCATTCAAATTC
>LOEQ01015073.1:0-13032 GCA_001685075.1 Bramus lutescens
TTTCTGGCCAGAGCCCTCACAAACAAAGCAGACAACAGGCTTACCTTGCTGCAGTCAAGCTATTGATGTCCTTTTTCACGGGTCAGGAATGCAATCACCCCACTGATGGATGATCTTATGCAGGGTCAGTGCCCATTGCTGGCCAGGGGACCCCTCCAATGGATGATCTACTGCAATATCCGTGCCCGTTGCTGGCCAGGGGACCTCGCAGACAAAGGGTCTGCCTTGCTGCCAGCAGGCTATTGAAACATAGGGACTCCCACCTCCTTGAACTCACCCCCATCCCAGCACCCAAACAGGCTGACCTGGGGGATCTTCTGCCCCCTCTTGTGGATGTTCTGCTGCGTGATCAGTGCCCATTGCTTTCCAGGGGACCTCGTAGACTAAGGGTCAGGCTTGCTGCCAGCAGGGTATTAAAACAAAGGGACTCCCACCTCCTTGAACTCATTCACCCCTGTCCCAGCACTCAAAGAGGCCCATAATCATCTTTCTTCAACTCTATCAAAGACTCCAGAAATATATATTACATAAGAGAATAGTGCATTGTAGGTAACTTCCAAATTTGACAAAGACTTCTCACTGCCTTTACAGTAACTTAAAATTTTTCTGTAACACTGGTTTATCCATCTTCAGCCTATGAGCCTATAATATCTGTCAGACTTGTCCATGAAGAAGGAAGTTAGAAAGGCTGTCTCACCTATATTTCAAGTTTGGCAGTCACTTATTTTTTTTCTTTGACTGCAGAATGTCTTGCAGACCCTTCCAAAAATCAGGAACACCCAAGGACTGACTCACCTTTAGACAAGTTCAGCAGTCATTTTCCTGTGGGTCCTATATGTGAAGTTCATACAGCATACCATCAAGCAGTCCAAACAAGAGCAGTTTCTTCCCCAAATGGTTAGCAAACTACATAAGGAAGTTCTTCAATGTCAATCAACCTCTCTGAAGTAGTTGGTTCTGTCAGATGGAAATATGTCTCACTGTTGAGAAAAGTCAAAGTTTTTAAAATCTTATAAATGCCATATTCTGCAGGTCTTTGGAGTGTTAAATATTACCTATCTAATTGAAATATACCTGTACATTTCTAGAAAACCTAACTAGAATGATTACTGGTTTCACTATTATAAATGACTATCCATCAATCTGTAATTGTTAATTATACATTACTTCTTTTAATGAGCTGTATAAACATAATACCTTAAGCAAGAGTATATATATTGACCTCAAATTTGTATCAATAAATCAAAGTCCATATCAATGTAAAGTATTCCTTTCTACATCATAACTCTCTCTTTTAAAAAAATTTACTGTGACCTTTAATCACTTATAATCCAGCCCCTTTAAATGAAAACAGATATTTAAAACAATCATTTTGAGAATTTGGGCATAGTTTTCTCCAAACTTCTTCATGTTGTTTGTTCGGTGAACTATTTTTAGGGTTCACAGAGACCTTTTGGGGGGATCTTTTTTTCACCAAAACATTAGACTGGAAGGAATCCATAGGTACTGATCTGAAAAGGAGAACCTCTTTTCCAAAGTAATACGTCCTTAGACTCAAATTTTGAAGTCAAGGTACATTTAAAATGTATGTTGGTTTAGCTTATCAGCTCATACAATAAAATGTCTTCCTGTACTTAGCAGTACAAAAAACTCAAAGGAAATACAACAATATACATAGCCTATAATGTTTGTGCATTTTTCATCTTTATGTGGCTTTTTCTTACTCCATTTCTTTTTAATACTTAGTTATCCTTACTAATTTAATCTATGACTTTCTGTACTCTTTCTGTTCTCATAATCCCATGTATATATATCCAATACTGTGAGCCATTCAGAGGTCATTATTGGCTGAATCTGTCTTTATTTCATATCTGCAATCATTTTCTGACCAGGAGCACCTTTTTGCTTTTAATGTTAAGCAGGCATGGCTAGGAGTAACTCTGTGACTCTGCTTGTTTGCGTCACCCAGTCCAATATGGCAGAGGCATGTTCACTGCCTCTATGCACCATATTCACCACCCCAGCTCTAGGAACGCAGCAGGTCTATGTTGCCATTAAGCAATTTGTAACACACTGCTCACAGACCACGTTTAAGTGCTTGGCCTCCTGAAAGAATCTGTCTCTCAAAAAAGCTGCATAGTTTTTGCTGAGCCAGGAAGCCTTCTCTCTCTATTTCTCTTAAGCTTTTTTAGGTCTTATGTGGATCTATGCCCCATATGGTAGACACCATTTTTGTAAATGGAGACACACAGAAACTATATTAATCTCAACACTCTTTGGCCAATGGCTCAAGCATATTCTAGGCATCAGCCAAAGTTGGTTGCCTCAACATTGCAAATGAGACTTAGGGTGATTGCCCAGGTAGCTGGTTGTCTCTCTCAATTCTTATATCTTTCAGTTGCTTGATTGTATTTACTGTTTACTAAAGTAATATTATTTCCCTTCTCAGATCTTTGATATGGTTGAAAATTAGATAGTCATGATTTCTTTCCTCTCATTATTTAATCAATCCATTTTTAATATATGACTTAGACTCCTTAGAATATGTTAACTCTTGAAACATTTAGTATTTGTTTCTTGTTTGATGTTGTTCATGCTAGTTGTAATTCTAATTTTTTATGTATGATTTTGCTTTTTCTTTTCCAAGCACAGTACTTGATATTTGTCCTTATTGCATACAGTTTTGCGTTAGGCTTAGAGCTCTCTGATTTAGACAAAGAGGAGAGCTATGGGAACTTCTTTAGTCAATAGCCTTGAACATGCTGACCCATTTTGGACATGGTCTCATGTACTATGTGCAGAAGAAATGCGTGCCTGGGCCTCTTGACTGCTAGATTTCATTCCAGTTCCCAGCTCACACAGATGACTATGGATTACTACCCTTTTTGTGAGTTTAAACCCAAATAAATAAACCCTTGTTATACTGTATTCCAGGCTATTGTGGAACTCTTCTGTTCACCAACATATAAATAGAATGAGAAATCTGGGAAAATAAGGAGGCATTCATAAGTAATAATAAGTCTCCTTGTGTAATTTATTTGGGAACTGGGTAGTGGAGTGGACCCCAAAATATCTTAAGATTAAAGAGTAAGGAGTAAAAACAAATAACAGTATTTATAGATGTATGTATTGTATTAAATTTCTTTCTGATAAACGATGTGGGAGTTACACTACCTTCTGATATAATCGCTGTTTTTTTTCTTTAATACCTCATTCTTTCTTTTACTTGAACATGCACTTAGTTACAAGTCATCCATTCTGAGATTCTTAGTACTATTTCCTTCACTTCTTCATTTTCCAGTGTTCATTGATAGAAGATTGAGCAGGTTAAACACTCATTCCTAGAATTGATTTGAATAAAAAAATATTTTTAAGACTGCAATTTCATTTTCCATATAATTTTATGTAAAATTCAGCATTTATTAGATGACACAACTTGCTGTTCTCTACCCTTAACTCTAGCCTAGTTATAATCCACTTGAACTGTAGAAGCTTTTATGAAGAAGATTCTAGGCACTTCCATTAATGACTCTTCTTTCCTGTGATGACAACCTTTGTTTTTTATCCAACCAAGCTTCCCTTTCTTTAAGACAGTGATCAATTTATTCCTCACACCAGAATCTAAACTCTAGTGTGGACAACCTGTCTATAAATTAATTAATCATGTATTTCCACACAACAGAACATATTTTTTTATATTCAACTTTTTAAAACTTTTGTGTTATTATTTAAAATCCACATGTATATTGAAATTTTCTTAAGAAAGATCTATCTCTAAAACACAGAAAACAAAAGTTCAACAATAATTGCTATGGATTCAGACTTTAACTTTTTTGTTCACTAATATATTGAGTTTAAATTATTCTGACAAACACTCTTAGCTATACTATTTTTGATGTATCATAACCATTTATACACGGTTAGCAGCTTGAAAATCACTTATACATTGATTGTATTTATTTAATTATTGTGATTTAAATACAAGAAAGCTTTATGCTTTTGCACTATTACTGAAAGTTGGGAAATGCTTCAGTATATCTGGCTGATATTAGCCTTGAAATCCTAAAACATATAACATTTGGTTCAAACGTGGTATGACAGTTACTTCAAAGTAGAACACACAAATTATAATTGCAGAATTTTTAGTTTTTACTGTATCTGTCCTTGGGGAAAATCAGTGACAAGTCTTTTCAAAAATGCTCCATTCGCCCATAAAATCTATTTGCATGAATAAGGTGAACAATTGAAGTATGACCAGCAGTTTTCTATTGCTAGATGTGAGAAGTTAGCTGTCAAAAAATGCTGCTATGATAATCTGCATTAGTATATTACCACCAGAAAAGATTGTATAACCATAATATCTTATATTTAAAGCCCAGTGTCTATATCCAGCCCTGCATTATATATTTAGATATTCTGAAATGAATCTTCTAACTCATATTTTATCTACTTCCTGAATCTCAACAATTGACACCAATGAGCAATTTGGATTCTTCTTGGTCAATTTTTTAAGTAATTTCAAGCAATATAATTTTAATACTTTCTGTTTTATGGCTTTTTAAATCTGATCTTAAAGTTCATATATAAAATGTCTCATAAATTTAATGTTCAATATTATAGTTTTTTACATTAAAACTACATACAATAAATGTAGCCATCCAACCTAATTAAGAAAAAATGTATGCTATAGGGGAGAAATAATCTTTGGAATTCAAGTACAATTGTGACAATTCCTGTTCACTCATTTGATATATTTTATATAAAATATAGGAAATATAATTTGTTTCATTACATAGCCATGTGTTATACAAATAGTAGAAAAATACATGTATGATAAGTGACTTTGTAATAAAATCATGTATGTGATCAATCATTATCAAGCTTCCTATACCAGGAATCAGTTAAATATTTTCCATTGTTGGCTAAAGTTGTTCCAAGAATTCCCTAAATATCACAGACTACAGTCAAGGATATTAGGTGCTCTATAAAACCTGATGGTAAGGCCATATTGCTGAAGACAGTATTTACTCATGTCCTCAAATGAAAAGAACTCAAACATAAGTTTCACTTCTACTGACTAGTGTTTGTGTTGTTGGAAGAAATTCTGTATATTGTGAGAGGAAAAGGGTAATCATTAAAACCATCCAGCTCTAAACCCCAAGGCTTACAACATTGACATGCCTACAAGATATATGGTGCAATAGTGTCACAAATGTCATAGGCATAACTAATCACTTTCTGCTAATATTTAAGATTTGTATTTTGTGATGAAATATATATATNATATATATATATATACTAAAGTAACCTAGAACTTGATTTTAGATAATTCTTTGGCCTACATGAAAATCTACTATTATTATTCAGCAAAGAAACATATCAATAAAATGACTAATAATGAAATTTTGTTATACCTCTCAATCAGTGTGTCACCCAACACTCACCAAAGAAGCTTCCTTCTTACGGCACATGGGAATTAGCACAGAAAGCCACAACTGGACAGTATTTACAAAATGAGAGTCTTTAGAGAGTTAATTTTGAATGGGACATCTTCGTCAAACTCTTTATAGCTTGAAGATCTATAATGAAAAGTATTTAGAAAGATTAGAAAGAAGAGCCAGAGGTGATGAATGACACCAAGGAAACAATGTCTTCTGGATACAACAGGGCTGATACACATACAAACTAACAAAAAAAAACTGTAGAATTGCACACAAAGCCTGTACATGTTCAAGTCAGACAGTGTACTGGCACTAAAAGGAGTAAATATGGGCCCCCATCCATAACCAAGAAACTATTTGTAACTGATACCTGTTAAAAAAGGGAAAATCAGTTTTGTTTGATGGAGTGTCAGTGGATAAATCAGTCATACCCAGGAGAGGTCCCATGCTCAGGAACAATTGGCCATTCTATCTGAACATGGACAAAGAATAGAGCCATGTAAGGTTTTTTATTGATTTTTATTGAGCACTACATTTTCTCTGCCATGTGAGATTTTTAAGTGCTTATGAGAAAAGTTCAAGACCAAGACAAGAGTATTGTCAGCTCAGTTTCTTCCAAAGCATGGGATTGTTTTTGGATTATGATATTATGCCTATGCCAGGTATAGTAAATAAAGGTGAATTTACCTCAGATTAATTTATTATAACTGGATGAAATTTGTTTTTATGTCTTTAAGCACAAACACTTTTTTCTGTGTATGGATTGCTCATCATGTGCAATTTGCCCTTGTGATTAAAACTATATTCATCTGACTCTCTTAATCACAGTATAAATATTTGGATGCTCTGAGAAAAGTTTACTATTGAATGAGACTCATTTATCATTGGAGTCATTTATCTGCCTCATTTATGGGCTCTATTCTCTTAGGCTCCACCATTGATAGAATTCATGTAAGCATAATTCATTGTTTCTTATGGGGCAGGGGATTTTTGCTTTAGGTTTTAGTATGTTTGTCATATTGTTTCTCTTTAGATTGACACACAGAGAGAACATAATGTTGGGTGTATAGGGAGGTAAGGATGAACTGAAAGGAGTTGGAGAAGGGAAAACAATCAAAATACAATTTTGGAAAATATTTGAGGGGGGGTTAATAGTTCAAAACAGGCTAGGCAGAGGTGGTTCAAGCCTTTAATCCCAGCACTCAGGATGCAGAGACAGGCAGATCTCTGTGAATTCGAGGTCAGTCTGGTCTACAAGAGCTAGTTCCAGGATAGGCTCCAAAGCTATAGAGAAATCCTGTCTTGAAAAAGCTAAAAATATATATATTTCAAAACAGGTGGTTAGGCTCTAATAACATTCTTGTTTTTCTGTCATTTAGAAAGTATTCAGGTTAATGATATATTCGTCTGCATTTTTAATCACAGAGAGAATTTAGAGTAGAACAAAGAATGCAAAATAAAACACGTGGCAGAGAACTTCTTGATGGTTTATGAAAGCTATCTGAAATCTGGATTATTGTCAGAGATGTAACACACATAATGCTTCAGTATTTATAAGGTTCATCTTAAAGAATCAACAGTGCGTAGTAAATGCTACCACTCTAAACTTCAAAAGATAGGTATAAAAGTCTTTCAGCAAAGCTCCATTTGACCAAATCTAAATATATAACATTAGTTTCTAGTGAATTAGGAATTTTAGAAATAAAATTATTTACTTGCCAAATATTTTTCAAATATCTCATATTCTTGGAAGGGGATAGAAGGAGATTATTTTTAGGTGAATCTAACACCATTGTTTTAAGGATTTGAAAACAGGGACTTTGTTTTTTCTATTAATGTCATAGACTTTCAAAATAAGAAAAGCTTAGTTTGTTTTTGCAAGCTGTATTATCTATAGGGCATATGGGCTACATAATCTTATTGATTCTCATTTTCTCGTATTTCTCTTTTATCATGCACATGCACACACACACACACACACACACACACACACACACAGCTTCATTTCCAGGAAAATTTGTGAAAAGGACAAGTATGTCTGGGATGACTCATTCTTCTTAGTTTATAACTTCCATAAAGCCAGTTGATAGTTGTAATGTGTTACTCTTTCATCATTTAGTCACTCACTGAAATAGTGCACAGTTAGGAGTGCTTTGCATAAAAAGAAGTTCAGTTCTATTAATTGTCAGATGGGACAGTTTCCACATTAGATTTTAAAATGCTGGGGTCATTCTTGTGGATTCCTGGGAATTTCTCTAGTGCCAGGTTTCTTGCTAATTCCATAATGGCTCCCTCAATCAAGATATCTCTTTCCTTGCTCTCTGTCTCTGTCTTTTCCCCATCTTGACTACCTTAAGTTTTTCTCCCCCTTCCTTCTCAGCTCCACCTCCCATTCTGTTCTCCCTTCTCCCTTCACCCCCATGCTTCTAATTTTCTCAGGAGATCTTGTCTATCTCCCCACCCTAGGGGGATCTACATATGTTCCTCTGATAGTTATTCTTGTTACTTAGTTTCTCTGGGGTCATAGACTATAGGCTGATTATCCTTTGCTGTACAGCTAGTATCCACTTATGAGTGAGTACATACCATGTTTTATCTTTTTAGGTATGGATTAACTATCTCAGAATGGCTTTTTCTAGTTCCAGTCATTTGCATGCAAATTTCAAGATGCCATTGATTTTATGATTGAGTAGTACTCCATTGTGTTAATGTACCACAGTTTTTTTTATTCATTCTTTAGTTGAGGGTCATCTATGTTGTTTTCAGGTTCTAGCTATTACAAATAATGTTGCTTTGAACATAGTTGAACAAATGCTGTTGTAGTATGATTGAGCATCTTTTGGGAATGCACCCAAGAGTGGTATTGCTGGGTCCTGAGGTAGGTTGATTTCCAAGTTTCTGGAAAACCCTCATACTGATTTCCAGAGTGGTTGGACAAGGTTACATTTCCACCAGAAATGGAGGAGTGTTCCCCTTACTCTGCATCCTTTCCATCATAAGTTATCCTTGTTGCTTTTGATCTTGGCCATTCTGACAGGTGTAAGTATCTCAGAGTCATTTTGATTTGCATTTGCCTGATAGTTAAAGATGTTGAACACTTCCCTAAATGTCTTTTGGCCACTGGAGATTCTTTTGCTGAAAATTCTCTGTTTAGATCTGTATCCCATTTTTAATTGGATTATTTGGTATTTTAATGTTTAATTTCATGATTTCTTTATATATTTTGGAAATCAGTCCTTAGTTTCATAGGTTGGTAAAGATCTTTTCCTATTCTCTAGGCTGCCTTTTGTCTTCTTGACATTTCTTTACATAAATGTCTGTGTTTCAGGAGGTCCCCTTTATTTATTGCTGCTCTCAGTGTCTGTGCTACTGGGTTTATAGTTAGGAAGTGGTCTACTGTGTCCATGCATTGGAGGCTAGTTTCTGTTTTCTCTTCTATCAGATTCAGTGTGGTCAGATTTATATTGAGGTCTTTAATCCATTTGGATTTGAGTTTTGTGCATGGGGATAAATATGGATCTATTTTATTCTTCTACATGTTGACATCCAGTTGTACTAGCACCATTTGTTGAAGATGCTTTATTTTTTTCCATTGTATAATTCATGCTTCTTTGTCAAAAATCAGGTGTTCACAGGTATGTGGATTAATATCCAGGTTTTCAAAATTATTCCATTAGTCAACATGTCTGTTTTTATACCAATACCAGGCTTTTTTCAGTACTGTAACTCTATAATAGAGCTGATGTCAGGGATAGTGATGCCTCTGGATGTTCCTCTATTTTACAGGGTTCTTTTAACAATCCTGGATTTTTTGTCTTTCCATTTGAAGTTGAGTATTGTTCTTTCAAGGTTTGTGAAGAAACGTGTTGGTATTTTGATGGGGATTGCATTGAATCTGTAGGTTGCTTTTGATAGGGTTTCTATTTTTATTATATTGATCCTACCTATAGAAGAGCATGGGATATCTTTTTATTTTCTGGTTTCTTTTTAAATTTCTTTTTTCAAGGACTTAAGTTTTTGTCAAACAGGTCTTTCACTTCTTTGGATATTGTTATGCCATGGCATTTAATGTCATTTATGACTATTGTGAAGTGTAATGTTTCTCTGATTTCTTTATCAGCTCCTTTATTATCTGTATAGGTATTATTTGTATGTGGGCTACTAATTTTTTTTAATTTGATCTTGTATCTTGACACATTACTAAATTTATTTACTAGTTGTAGAAGTTCCCTGTTAGAATTTTTGGGATCACTCATATAAATATCTTATCTGGAATAGCAAAAGTTTTATTTCTTCCTTTCCACTTTGTATCTCCTTGATCTCCTTTTGCTGTATTATTGCTCTGGCTAGAACTTCAAAGAACTATCTTGAATTGGTATTGAGAGAGTGGACAGCCTTGTCTTGTTCCTGAATTTATTGGAACCTCTTTGAATTTCTCTCCATTTAGTTTGATGTTGGCTGTAAGTTTCCTGTATATTGATATTATTATGTTTAGATATGTTCATTGTATACCTGATCTCCTCAAGACCTTTATTTTGAGGGGGTATTGGAATTTGAAAAAAGCTTTTTTGGCATCCAATGAGAAAATCATAAGTTTTCTTTTCTTTAAGTTTATTTATATGGTAGATTAAATTGATTGATTTTCATATGTTACCCAGCATCTCTGGGATGAAGCCAAAGTGATCATGGTGGATTGTTTTTGATAAGTGTTTGGATTTGGCTTGCCAGCATTTTATTGAGTATTTTTTCATCAATTTTCATGAGGGTTATTGGTCTGTAATTCCCTTTCTTGGTGGAATCTTCATGTGATTTCAGTATCAGGATAATCGCTGCCTCATAAAAAGAGTTTGGCAATGTTCCTTCTATTTCTATTATGTAGAACAATTTGAGGAGTATAGGTATTAGCTTGTCTTTGTAGTTCTGGTACAATTATACACTGACACAATCTGGCCCTGATTTTTTGCTTGAGAGGCTTCTGATGACAACTTCTATTTCATTGCAGGATATAGGTCTATTTAAATTGTTCACCTGGTCTTGATTTAATTTTAGTATGTCATATCTATACAGGAAATTGTCTATTTGTTAAAATTTTTACTTTTGTGGAGTACAGGTATTGGTAGAATGTCCTAATAATTCTCTGAATTTTCTCCTTTCCTTTTGTTGTGTTCCCCTTTTCATTTATGATTTAGCTAATTTGGATGTTCTCTCTCTCTCTCTCTCTCTCTCCCTTTTGATTAGTTTGGTAAGGGTTTGTCTATCTTGTTGATTTTTTTTTCAGAGAACCAGCTCTTCGTTTCATTGATTCTTTGTATTGTTTTTTATTTCTATTTTATTAATTTCAGCCATCAATCTGATTTCCTATCATCTACTCCTCCTGTGTGAGTATGCATCTTTCTGTTATAGAATTTTCAGGTCTGTTGTTAAGTCTCTAGTGTGAGAATTCTCCATATTTTTTAATGTGGACACTTAGAGCTATGAACTTTCCTCTTAGCACTGCTTTCAGAGTGTCCCATAGGTTTGAATTTCTTGTGCCTTCACTTTTGTTGAATTCTGGAAAGTCTTTAATTTCTTTCTTTATTTCTTCCTTAACCCAGGGGTGATTAAACGGAGCACTGTTCAATTTCATGAACCACAGTGGAATACTGGGCTGAGCTCCTGAATTCCAGACAAATTTGAGTAAAGAGATCAAGACCTTGATGTGGATACCCACTGAAACAGTTTACCTGAGCTAATGGGAGGTCACCAACTCTGGCCAGACAAGGAAGGAACCAAACTAGGCCCTTAGACTGTGGGTAAAAGTTGTATTGCTGGGACAAATTGTAGGACCCCTGGCAGTGGGACTGGGATTTATCCTTATTGCTTGTACAGGCTTTTTTGGAGCCTTTCTCTTTGGAGGGATGACTTGCTCAGTCTGGATATAGTGGGGAGGGCATTGGTCCTTCCTGAAAGCAATGTGCCTTGCCCTGTCTTAGGCGTGGATGGGGTCTGTGGGGAGAGATGGGAAGGAATGGAAGATTGGAGGGAGTGGGGGTTTGGATTTGTATGTTGAATGAAAAATTATATTTTTAATAAAAAAGAGAAAAAAAGTAAAAAAAAAGAAAGGTAGGAAAATGGGTGGATCCTCTCTAAAGCCTGCCTTACTACTTTCTCAGACCTCCAAAACCTCTATAGTTGATTTCAGTCAGCTAATGAATATCTAAGTCCTCTCATTCAAAACAAATGGTAAGACCAGAATGCAATCAAAATAGCACACATTTCCCTGTTTTGTATAATTAAAAAGGGAAAGTTTTAACTTTAACATAGTAAAACTTTATACAATAAGTATAATAACTTTATGTAAGTATACAGGTAAGAATTACATTAAATATTCTAGTCCATTTGCATTTAATAAATTCAGGGAAAATATCCTATATTGGTGAAACCAAATATTATACCTAATTTGCTTCTTATCCTAACTTGCATTATCAACTCGAAACTCTCTTCTTATATCTCTCAACCTTTTATACCTTACATGTCCTTTGTGAGTTTATTTTCTGGATTTAGCAACTAGGACAACTATATAGTTATATACATAGTTATATACATATAACTATGTAGTTATATAGCTATAACTACAACTGTGAAAAGGTGAAGCAAGGGCAGTTTCTTGCCCAGTGGCTAACTTTTACCACACAAAGCAAGCAAGCTCCATATGGAGGTTTTGCAATTCCCATCCTCTTCTCTGAAGTAGGTTGATGCTGCCAGGAGCAGACATGTCTCATTGTCATAAAAAGCCTTATATTATTAAAATCTTTTAAATGCCATATTCTGTAGATTTGTGAAGTTTTTGAATCCTACTTGTCTATCTAAAATACATTTCTGCTTGGCTTTAAAAACACATCTAACATGAGTACAACTTTATTGTAATAGGTGACTAACTACTAACCTGTATTTCTTTATTATTCTAAATAGTTTTATATACTACCTTAATTTTATCAATACACAAAATATCTTGAACAAGAGTAGAAACATATANATATAGTATAACAAATTTGTATCAATATACAAAAATCCATGCCATTGTAAAATATTTAAGACTAGTAGTTGCTTTTTTGGTTTAATAGTAGATTCAAGGGTGAGTGGGTACCATCCCGGGGTGGGGCAGAACAATCCGGAAAGGAACACTGATGCAGGGGCTTTGTTCCACACATCCCTGACCCCAACCAAGCCTGCACTGTTGTCCGCGAGGTCCTTGGCCCAGGAACAGTTCTTGCTCCTGCACTGAGGCTACCCACACAGAGGGGTGAGTGTGCACCCACCTGGCCAGAGGGGCGTGCAAGACACCTCCAGCTCCTGCTGCAGAGGCTTCTTGGCTCCATACAACCCTCCCTCATCCGAGTTCGCCCTTTTGTCTGTGGAATCCTTCGACCTCCAAGAGTCCTGTCCCAGAGCTGAGGACAAGCTTTCAGACCAGTCCTTGCCCCAGGACACAGTGCCTACTCCTGCACTGAGGCTATCCACCCAGAGGGGAACAGTTCCTGCTTCTGCACTGAGGATATCCACCCAGAGTCAGTCACAGCATAGATTGGACCAAGACGACAAGACTCTCCTG
>LOEQ01015073.1:18046-31817 GCA_001685075.1 Bramus lutescens
TTCCTAGACCTGGATGGAGGGCAGAGGACCTTGGACTTCCCACAGGGCAGGGAACCCTGACTTCTCAAGACTGGAGAGGGAAGGGGAGGGGGAGTGGTGGGAGTGGGAGGGACATGGGAGGAGGGGAGGAGGTGGAAATTTTTAATAAATAAAAATCCACACAAAATCAAAATCAAAAAATAAGTAAATGGCTTTTAAAAACAAAACACAGTCTTTAAAGATAAAGAGTAAACTTATAGAAAATGTAATAGAGTAAGAAAAATATGTCATGTAAAGATTTAATATACGCAGAGTATGGATTATGTATGTTATTGTGTTTTCTTTAATTTTTTTAACTGTGTAGCTAAGTACAGAGAGACATTTCATTGTACATGCTGCTAAGCTAAACCAAAAAATATATTTTAAAGGTATCTTGACTTTAAAATTTGGGTCTAAGGATATGTAACTTTGGAAAAGAGGTTCTACTTTTGTTTCCAGAGAAGGTGAGAACCCATTGATTCCTTCTAGACTAATGTGGACCTCCTTGAACTTGCAGTGAACACCCCTAAAACTATGTCACCCAACAAAAAGCAGGAAGTAGTTTGGAGAGCTATATCCAAATTCCCAAATATTGTTTATAAATATTTGTTTACATTTAAAAGTGTATATGCTATATAGATGAATACTTTGCCCTGGTATGGATTTGGTCTACTGATACAAATTTAAGGTCAGGTTTCTTATAGGTATATTTCTGCTCTTGACTAGAGTATTGTGTTTGTGCACTTCATTTAAAAATACAATGTATAATTAATAAATACACATAAGAGATAGTCATCTATAACAGTCAAGCTTGTAGTCATGTTAGTTAGGTTTTCTAGATGTATAGAGATATATTTCACATGGATAGTTATTCTTTGAATCTTTCAAAGACTAATGGGATATGGCATTTAAAATGTATAATAACTTAGGATTTTTCATGACAGTGAGACACATTTTTTCCTGACAGCTTCAATCTATTTCAAGAGGATGTGCATTGAAGAGGCTCCTTAAGGAGTTTGCTGGCCATTTGGGAAGGAAACTTCTCTTTCCTGGATTCCTCAATGGTATGCTGTATGAACTGTATATGCAGGACCCACAAAAATGACTGCTAAACTTGTTTAAAAGTCAGATGGTTTCCTACTTCATAAAAGAATCTACCAGACATTCTGTAGTATACAGAAGCAACTGATGGACTTTGCCAATACAAGGCAGAACAAATCTTCAAATTTCCTATTTCATGGAAAATCTGCTGAATATTACAGACCTGTAGGCTGAAGACTAGATGCTCCAATGTTACAGAAGAACTTTGGGTGACTGTAGAGGCAGTGAGATATCTCTGTCAATTCTAGAGTTTTGGAAGTTGCTTACAATGCACTATCTGTTAACTTGGGTAATATTTCAACCTTTGATTGAATTGGAAAATAGATAATTATAGTTTTCCTTAGTTATGTTAAAAGATAAAGTACATATACATATTGTAACTGTAATTCTTGATACATACCTGTTTTGTTATATGTAATTTTATTATGTTAAATTTAAAACCTTCTTTTTTATTTGAACAGAAAAGGGGAAATGATGGGGAAAGTGCATCTGTATATGTGTTGCTTTTATTGGTTAATGAATAAAGTTGTTTCAGGTAGTGGCTTAGCAGAATAGGCCAAGGTTGAGATTACAAGCAGAGAGAGTATGGAGAGTCGAGGATGTCCCATGTAGCCACTGCCAGAGACAGACTCCTCAGCTGGAGCCTGCCAAAATTTTACTGGTAGGCCACAACATTGTGGTGATGCACAGATTAGTGGAGATGGGTTAGTTTAGGATATAAGAGCTAGTTAGGAATATGCATAAGCTATTGACCAAACAGTATTGCAAATAATATAGTTTCAGTCTGAATATTTTGGGTCTAAACAACCAGGAACAGATGAGCTGTCTCCCAGCTGTCATGCTGTTTGAAGAATTATCACTTCTTCTAATCAAGAGGTCTCCTGTTTGAATCTAATCTTTATCAATTTTGATGGTATCCATAGTTTGTTTTTCTCCTTTCAAAACAAAAGCAAAACACATATCCTGATTTCGATTCTGAGGCAAACAAAATTATACAGGGTGATTTAATTCAATAGTTTTTCTTTCTATTATTCAATTTCTCAACAGTTGTTACTTTCTTGTTAAAAATTAAAAAATAAAGTTAATAAAGCATTATGAAATCTATCTCTGTATGGTTTTCTTACCACTTTCTGTTTCTTAACCTTGTCTTTTAGGGGCACCAAATGGCTGAGACAGGAGTGGCCCTGGCTCTGCTCTGCCATGCTGAACTGTGCTGATCTCAGGCAAGAACTATTGTAATTATCTTAATAAATCGCAGTTAAGGTTTAAACTGGACAAAAAAAAAACAGGCAGTACCATATTACCTCTGCATGGCACAACTTAAATTTTTTAAAAGTGCTTAACATTTTTAAAGTGCTCCTAAAACAGTAAAGAATTACAGGTTCACAATAGGACAGATTCAGACCTAAAAGATCTCTAAATGAGTAATAGTGTTAGATAGTCATACATAGGCTTAAAAAATATAAAAAAATAAAGTTAATACTTTAAAAAAGGATAAAGTCTTCAAAGAGACAAAGTACAAATAGTTATAGATTAAAAAAATAAAAAATAAGCCACATAAAACAAAACAAAAAAAAACACAGACAGTCTGAATTTTATATATTATTGTGTTTTCTTTAAATTTTTAGACTGTAAAGGAGCTAAGTACAGAAGACATTTCATTATATGGGCTGCCAAGCTAAACCAAAATGGATATCATAAGGGTATTACAACTTTAAACTTTGGGTCTAAGGATATGATGCTTTAAAAAAGAGGTTCTTCTTCTATTTTCACAAAAGATGAGACCCTGTAAATTGCTTCTATCCCAATATGGTATGATAGACCACACCCTCCTAAATGGTTACTATAAACACCCTCAAATTGGAGGAGGGGAGGAGGGAGAAATTTTTAATTAAAAAAATTTTTTAATTACTTTGCTCAACTGCTGACTGAGAGTAAGCTAACACACAAGTTATGCCATAAAGACCTAAATAACAGTGCCCCCATTCAACACAAAAAATTTAAAGAGAAATAACTGCATCCATATTCCCAAATATTGTTTAAAAATGTTCTTTTACATTTAAAGGGAGAGATGATATAGATTCATTTGCATTATTATGAATCTTGGTTTGTTGATATAAATTTAAGGTCAATTCTGTTATATGTATATGTATTTCTGATCTTAAGGTATTGTGAGTATATAGTTAATTTTAAAATGTATTGTATAATTAGAAAATATAGGTTGTTAATGGATAATCATCGATAATAGTCAAGCTTCTAGTCATGTTAGTTAGATTTTCTAAATATATAGAGATATATATTCAGTTAGATAGACATTCTTCATATCTTTCAAAGACTACAGAATATGGCATTTNTTTTGCAGGATACAAGAGAAAGTGACTAAATTGTCTTTGAAATTTCCTGCTTCAAGGAAATTTCTGCTGGATACTATGGGCCTATAGGAGAAATATAGATGTCCCAACAGTACAAAAGAACTTTGGGTGATGGTACATGCAGTGAGATGTCACTGTTATTTCTATAATTTGGAAGTTGCTTATTCCTAGTTTGCTTAGGTAATATTATATCCTTCTGGAGTCTTTGATGGAGTTAAAGAATGGATAGTTATAGTTTTCCTTAGTTATGATGATAGATAAAATAGATATAAACATTGTAATTGTAATTCTTGCTTGATAACTTTGTTATATGTAATTTTACTATGTTAAAGTGAAAGTGTTCCTTTTTGTTTAAAAAGAAAAAGGGGAAATGGTGTAGGAGGGGCTTCTGTCTGTGTTACTTTCATTGGTTAAATAAAAAAAAACTGCCTTGGCTTTTTGATAGGACAGAATTTAGATAGGTGGAGTAGACTGAATAGAATGCTGGGAGAAAGAAAGCAGAGTCAGNGGCTCTCCTCTCTGAGATGGATGCTGGTTAGACTCATGCTGGTAAGCCACAGTCGAGTGGCAATACAGATTAAAAATGGGTTAGATCGATATGTAAGAGTTAGCCAATAAGGGGTTGTAGATAATGGGACAGGCAGTGTTTAATTAATACAATTTCAGTGTGGTTATTTCAGGAGTTAAGCTAGCCAGGAGCCGGGCCAGGAATGCAGGCCCCTTTTCACTAGAACAATGCTGGATAGAGGTCAGAGTGGACCCATATGGGATGGGATGGGATGTGATATATATATATATATATATATATATCAGACATAGATGTGATACATATATATATACATATCAGACAAAGAATCATTTCTATACCTGATTAATTTTCATAATTGAATAAATCATACAGTTAATTCTGAATCATTTAGAGTAAATTCAGAAGTTTCCATATGTAAAACAACTTTTTCTTCATATTAAGAATCAGTAAATACATTAAGAGGTCCTAGAAAACCAAATAATACTATGAGAATGGCATATAATTCTGACTTTTGATCAGAATCAAAGGGCTTTGAGCCATTTTACTTAAATTTGCTGAATTGTAGCCTGCTTGCCATGAATTTTGGTATCAGTATAGAATAAAAAGTTCCCAGAAAATATTACCTGTGAAATTTGAGAAATGCTGCAAATGTTTCTCCTTATACACTGAATTCTCTGGCTTTTGTGATATTTGTTGCTAATCTTGTCCCAAAAATTGTTTCAAACTCTTTGTAAATGCTCATTTTCTGTTATAATGAGAAAATTTTAGCATTAGTAAAAAATATAGCACAGCATCATCTGGGTCTATTTCTGTTAGTTGACCAAGGTTTAATTTTCCTTTCAGCATCCATTCAGAAAACTTTTTTTTACAAAATTCTGTAATTTTTTACTCTGTGTGGTAAAGAAATATTTGTTCTAAGATATTATCTTCTCTCTGCATTAGAATTTCAAAAGGAAAATGAATAAAATGTAAAATAACCAGAATACAATCAGGCTGTGGAACCAAATGGTCCACATGTGCATACTGTAATTTCTTTTATTTTAAAGCCAATACTCTCCCAGCTGATAATTTTATTGGACTATTTAAATCTTTATCACCTTGTAAGTTTTGAAAAAACTTACTTTGATTTTGGGTTGTCAATTCAGTTGTAGGCTATAGTCATTTACTATATCCCAGAAATTTTTGAAAAATCATTAAGATCTCATAATTAATCTCTCCTAATTTGTACTTTCATGGTTGAATTTTTTAAACCTATATATCCTAGGTAATTAATTGAATGCCTTCTTTGTAATTTTTCAGGAGGAATTTGTAATCCTTAACAAGGAATATATATTCTCTATTTCTTCAAATGTTTTCTCTAAGGTTATCTGCACCTGAATCAGCCAGTAAGCTATCATCCATAAAATGCTCAGTTATGTATTGAGAAAACTGGTTATGAATTATTTCCATGGCTGGTGTACAAAATATTGACACAACTTAGTGCTGTCTAACATTCCTTGTAGAAGAATTTTCTAGTAACACCTGCAGAGTAGTTAGGACTTACAAAAATTCTTCACTATCTGAGGGCTAGACTTTTCTATCTCAGGGTAATAAGAACACACACACACACACACACACACACCTCACATTTCTTCTTTATATAACAAAGTCTCAACCGATCTGAATCATATATTCAGGATAACACTTCTTGTGTAAAAAATAAGAAACAAAACGCAATTGATCACACAGATTCTCTCAGGCTAGAGAGGTCATGCTATATGGGCATGGGAATAAAGTAAGCACACAGCCCTGAGGGGCTAGTGTTTCCAGACAGAGAATGACATTGAAATTAGGAACTTAAGCAATAAATAGTTGGCTAAACTATGAGATTAGGAATATTTCCAGAAAGCCCATTACTTCAGGTGATTATGTCTACCAAAGTTGCTTCATGTCTAAACTTGATTCAGCAATAAACACCTGGGAATTTGTCCTTGTGTATTGATCTCCACAGACAACCAGTTTGCTTTGAATTTGTTCTGAAGTCTAAAATTAGCTGTCATTGTGGCTGAGGATACTATTATTTTCTTATGTCAATCCAAGTAATGAAAAGTATTCTAGTATTATTTCTATTAATTAGAATGATAAAGTTAAGAGGAAATCATCTTCCTGATCATCCTCAGCTATATGTGTTCCCATGGATGAAATAGTTTTTACAAGATAAACACACAAATAGTCAGGAAAGGTCCATGACTGTTATTGGGGAAGGAATGTATCCACTTGAGAAAAATTATAAACAGAGACAGTCATTCATAGGCATGATCTTGTAAGCCTTGCTTCATGAGATTCTCCCCATGAGATAGTTGCCCATCAGGTGGATTGACCTTATGACTATCAATCATCATCTGCTCTATATTCTCAGTTACCTCTATTAAAGCCCTTGATACCAGCATCTCTCATCAATTTACTTTGTCATCTAAAGCTGCTCTGTCATCCAGAGCAGTATTGTTTTTTATAAAAAAAAATCAGTAAGTCTTTTAATTGTTCTATGGAGTTGTTTCCCCAATGTTTACAAAAAAATGATTGAACCAAATTTGATATGGGGACCTAAGAGCAATCCCCTATGGTGTTTCCAGATGGCAAAGGGTTATCTTGCCTGTCCCATGTTAATATGCGTTCTTTAGTCTAATGTTGGTTTTAGCCACACCTTTTTGCATATTCTGGAAGGTTAGGCCTTTCTGTATGGATTCTCTCTCTCTTAAAAGGAAAAAAAGCTTCATAAGACTACCTTGCTATAATCCCTTTTCAGATGATTTTTCAGATTGCTTTTTCTTAAAAATTTTAGTGGTTACTTTTCCTATCCACCTATCCAAGTATCAATATAAGCATGAGGTCCAAAATCAGCTATATTTCTAATTCATTCATCTATTGGTGCTGATCTTGCCTTGAAAGGCCTGTTAACTTTTTCCATTCTGAATTAGAATTTTTAAAAACCAAATATTCAATTAATATTTTTCTAACTTTTGGATCTGATGTCATTCTATTTACAGCTGAAGGCAATCTTTGTAAAAAAGTAAGTAAAGGTTTCTTTGAGGCTTATATATGTTTAGTAAATGGTTCGGTTCTCTTTCCTGATTCTTCAAGCTTGTTCCAAGCATTCAAAGCTGCTGTATGGCATAGAGTCAAGGTGTCATCTTCAATGGAACCTGCCTTTCTACATCAGCATAGTGACATAATAAGGATTTGATCTTGGTAAATCTGATAGCCTATAGCCCTACCTAGTTGTTCTACGGCCCTCAGTCTGTCTCTCTAAGCAGTTCTCCACTGTAACTGAGGACCAGCTTCCAATCCTGTCATAACTAAATCTTTACAGTCATGTGGAATAATTCTGTTCTGCGTGAACCATGATTTTAACATCTGCCTCACAGAAGGTGAATGCATATCATATGATACTATTGCTTTCACAAATCTCTTGAAATCAAACACTTCTATTTCATCCCTGTTAATTTCTGAATAGCCTTGGAGAAGATTATTATCTGATGGTCGTTCTTGAATGGTAATTGGATAAATTAAGGTTGATTTTCAGATAACCTTGGACCTCTCCTTTTCAGTTTCATAATGCAATGCTGTAGTATCTCCTGCTCTAAGCTCTTCTGTGTGTGAATACTTTTCTTGGTTCTATTAGTATGCCTATCTAAGAATTTTATCTTATCTTTTTTATTTAATTTGGCACTGATATCAAACAACTTCTAAGGGATAAAACAAGAATTATCAAAATAATAATTTATATTATGTCAATCCCACTTAAGTTGATTATCTCTTCATTTAATTGATCCATTTTCACACCATCCGTTGTTAAACTATAGAGAGACCTAAATCCATACATCATAGTATTTGCCATTTTTAACATGGGAGGAAAACTATTCTTTTTTTTCTAATTCTCCATTTTAAGAATTTTCAGTTGTCTCACCAAATCTAATGATGATGACAATGAAGTGTGAGGCTGGCTGTCGTTGCTTAGCTCAGTTGACAAGAGAACACAGAAAGTACACAGCTTGGCTGAGGGCAGCTATAGCTGCTGGCATATAGCTGTGAGCTGAGAGTGTGTGGTGTTTGCAATAACAATAGAAGCCCTAGTGGGTGTTGAGGTGGCTAAGCTAGTGGCAGCATTTTAGGGGTTGGAGGGGAAATCTACAACCTACAGGAAAAAGGAGCCAAAGAGTACCCATCTGAAGAGTGAACACAGGTGATCTTGCAGAAGAAACACATGTGAAGTACTGGAAGTAAGACCACAGAGCCTCCTGAAGACCATGCTGACTGGGAGTGCGCAACAAGCTCCAGTGGCTTTTGGAGCCCAGCCACCTGGGGAGTTTGGGGGGACAGGTGGGGGCTCTTGTAGAGATGATGCAAGAAGAAAATTTCAGACTCACTCAGATGGCTTGAGGCAAGGGAAGAAAATCCCACCCACTCTAGTACCTGTGACTGCAGCAGCTGCAAAGCCAAAAGTGACTGGCTATTTCATGCTTTTGTGCTCTCTTGGATGCCCTGTGATGTGTTTATCTGATTACTCTTTATCAATAGAAATCAGGAGTCAGATTACAGATTAAGAATCTGAAGATGAGAAAAGCAAAAATGCCAAAAGTCACCACCTCTCTCTTCCGTTCCTCAACCCAAAAGATGGAGATCCTCTCTAAGCCCCACCTTACTACTTCCTCACTCCTCCAAAACCTCAATGGTTAATTTTGATAACCTAATGATTAGCTCCATCCTCTGATTCAAAACAAACTTAATATCAGAATTCACTTAAAATATTATAAAACAATGTGATTTTCATTGTGTCATATGTCAAAGTGATTACTACTTAGCTGTGTCTATCACTACAACAAAGTGTAGTGTTTACATCTTTTCTGGGGGTAATAAACACAGTCACATTAATTTAGTCGATTAAAATCTTACCAAATTTAGACAATCCATACCATGTTTGGTAAAATGAAATTGTAAGAATAGCCTTGATGTCCTATATGTGCCAAATATATAAATATTTTTTTCAATTTAACACCTATTTTTAATGTTATAAACATTTACTGTATGCATTTAAGTTTTATGATTATCCTGTGCAATGTTGGAGCAGTACAGTTCAGACCAAAATAAAAGGAGAAAAAGCAAGCAATAGCAAAGAGAAATCAAAAATAGAAAAAAATAAAAATAAAGACCAAAATTATATTTATGAAGCTTATCTCTGGATTACACTTTTGTTCTTAAGAATATTTTGTAAAGGATAATGATAAACCTTTTTGAATTCATCAATCATTAATTATAATCCACTCTAAAACCTCTGAGATGGTTGTGGAGTTAAGATTTAGTCCCCTATTTGTGCAGTTGTAAGGCTACTTTTAAAATCCAGATTATCCTCATCAAATGTCAGCTACAAATACAATAATTACAGGAATGTATTATGCATATATTCTCATTTTAACACAAATGAAAGTGTTTTCTTTGTAAAACCATATAAAGGTTCCTATTTACTTAGTTGAACAAAGATATTATAAATGTGAAAGACTGTGATGCTCAGACTCAAGAGGATGTCGGTGTGTCCACTTCTTCAAAGCCTTTATTGTCAATTTTTCTATATTTATGTTTGAGTTGTTCATCTTTAAATCATGGTAACAAACATTGCTTAAGAATAATATAAACAACTCCTTTGAGAAACTAACACAGCTGTAAATAATATCTAGCATCAGTCATTGTATAAAGTAATCTAAAGTGGAACAAAGGTGCAGAGGACAGAGTGCATGCATCTCATAAGGAACCCAGTGCAGTGATGGCAAATACCACATCCATAAGGCATCCACAGAGCTGTCTGTAAAACCACACTCCTGTGTCTGCTATTTACCCACAGCTGGAAACTGCTTTGCAAGTTGAGAAACCAGCATGCCTTGAATAATGTGATGCTCTGAAAAGATAGTAAAGTCCCCATAAGATGTAATTATAAAAGTTCAAAAATAATCTTTGTTTATATGTGTCAGAAGCAAGAGTATTTCCTTGGAAATGAAGCCTTCTATTATCTAGGTTGGCAGGCAGTAGCTGGTGCTGCTTTTTGAATTCAGCTTTCTTGCAATTTGGGGAGTAAAATCACACCAGGGCAGAGCCTATTAGCATGGCCTTTGTCTCCTGCCTCAACAATTTCAGGGGAAATTCTGATTGCTACTCTAAGTACTTTGCTCTTGTGATAACTTGAAGCCTAGATGTAAAGTTTTTAAATTTTGCTTGCATATAAGAGGTTTATTTTAGTAAGCTTGATGAAAGCAACACACTGTTAACCCAAATCATTTATGATAATAAGCAACCAGTCTTTATTCAACATTACTTTCTGAAAGCCTTAAAATTGTGAAAAATATAGGTGGTCATTGGTCAATAGAAGGTCAACATACCAAAAAAATTATAAAAATAAACAAATAAATATTAAATTCATTATAAGTATGAGAAATTACAAAATACATATTATTTGATAGATATGCAGGCAAGCATTTAATCAACTTTTAAACAGTAAAATATTATGACTCTCAAACAAATGTGAAATTAGTATCACAAAATATTTTTAAAACTACTAATTAACAATAGGATAAATTAGACATAAATGTTTAAGCAAACATTTTTGTTTCCAATGCTAAGAAATAAATACCATTCCAGCTCAAGACAACTTAATCTCTATGGACCCTGATTATGTCCTTAATGTTGCTCATTGCACAATATGTTCCTGCATTGCCAAGTTTAATGTAATACAAAACCACAAACTTGCTTCTGATGCTTAATTATTGACTATAAAATTCATCTATGAAAGAAGAGTAAAGTCTAGAGATCCCCATAATACCAGGCCGATATCACAATATTTTATTAAGCAAATAAAATGTAATTTCAAAATAAGTGCTTTTACTATAATGGCAAAACAAAAAGAAAATCAAAAATGCTTATCACAGAATTCAAATAAGACATAAGTGCTACTGTTTTCTCAATTACAGTTTCAAATTTATAGTTCAATACATGTATACAATGCACTGTGACTAAATATCCACAATCACCCTCTATTATCTCAGAAGACTTTTTTGTCTATAATTAAAACTTTATTGAAAAACCAAAATAGGAGATCACTGTTGTATACTTTATAAAATCAAACACAGTTACATTGTCTTGGTAGAGTCACTAAACATGATAAGGCTTTCTGTGAAAAACGCAAACTCAGGAACTTGTATATATGATTAGTGTTACTTTCTTCTAAATGAACAGCCTTCTGTGAGCCTGGCTTTTCCTCCTGTGGGCTGGCACAACACTGTCGAACAACCTAGACAAAGAGCCACTTTCTGAGCATGGCTGAAGACTGTAGTAATCTTGTAGCAGCCTGTACATTTCACATCCATGAAGTAAGAATTTGGGCTCTGAACCAGCCATTTCTTCTTATGTTTTTTCTTTTCCTCTTCCAAGGAAGGGTGTAAAAGATCTCTAGCCAGAGGTGTGGTGAAGGCTTGGCCAGCACTGGCGCTCCCCTGCAAGCACCTCACAGCACAAGATTTTGATACACATTTAGAGTCAAGAATCACAACGGATTCTTCACAATGTGGCATATAAAGATAATAAGTAAAAAATATTACATTACTTAACATGATTTTAGGGTATTTTATAATACCTTTTATTAATTCATTGAGAATTTAATACAAAGTATTTTGATCATATTTAGCCACTCTTTTCCTCCCAGATTTACCCTCATCTCCCTATCCTCCTAACTTCCAGTTCTATGCCTTTATTGTAATAAAATCATAACTTTATCATTTCTCATTTTCCCCTCCTCCCTCCTATCTTTTCTGTGTCTGAATTCCCTCCAAAAGCACACCCTCCTTAACCATTGTTACATAAACATAAATGAATCACTATCTAAGCAGGACTTGCTGAATCCATTCAGTGTGGTTGTGCACACTTTCTTCTAGGGCTAATCATTCAGCACATTGCAAGGAATAGGAGGGGTAGGGCCTGTGAGATTCACCACATCTACATTAGGTTGTCAACTCTTGCTGTTATTATTCCAGTTGTGTTTAAGAAGCTGTGTTGCTGAGATTTCTCTTTCTGGTGAAGTTCAAAACTACTTAATATACTTTTCCTATCTGAATGAATCCCCAGGACTTGAGAATAACAATGCAGTGTTAGCAAGTGTTCTTCAGAGCGGAAAACTGAAGTTCACCTATTCCAGACTGTTCCCCAGGATGCAATCCTGTGTCCATTTCAGAATTTCTATAGGTTTCTAACAAACTCTGTAATGCTGCAAATGGAGAAGTTGAGGGTGGATGAATAATTAGAATTAAAAATAATGTTTCTATGACAGTGAATGATCGCTTCCACTGTGACCAATGGATTAACCACCTACAATGGTGCTGGAGTGGTGAGGGCAGAAAGCAGTTTCCACTTCACAAAATTTGGAGTCTATTTGACAGCTATTCTCCTGCAACTGGTCAGTAACTGCTTAAATATGCAAGAGCAGAAAACAGTTAATCAGTATTTTTTGTTTAAAAATGTTTATTTTCATTTTAAAAGTCATGGTTATAAATGATTATTAGTCATAGTCAATTTCAAACAAATAAAGGTAATATGACATAAAAATTAACACTTTGGTATGGATTTTCACTTATCTGTTTGGATGCAGTTAATCAGTATTTAATAGTAAGTGAAATAAACTAAGGGACAATGCAGACTGCCCATCTAAGACAAGTCCCTTAATCTGTTGTTTTTATGAGTTACCTGAATGATCCAACAAGACCAGAACTACTGTTGTCTCATTTTACTTAAATTTTACACTTAGCTACCTGGTATTTGACCCATTTATTTAAATAATGCTGATGAAAATGCATATTCAATTTTTATTATGGTTGATTACTTGACCTCCATATCACAAATCAAGACATCTTGCAGTTCATGCAACTGGAATTATCCTTAATTGGTGCCTCAGCTGAGACATCTGGCCAATGACCCTCCTTTTCCCCTTATTCTGGTGTATAAAAGCATTTCTTTTTATTTGATAAGAAGATAAATCATTGAGTACATTTTGTGTTACCCATCTCTTCTTGGGTATGTGACTTTTCATGGAATGAGATCAACCTATTCGTAAAAGTAAAAGCATTGAGGTAACCCAACTGCCGGCTAGTACGGAGTGCCAGAAGACAGTCTAACAAGGGCCTCGAACAAGAAACCAATGAAGATTGGTTTGTGCACTTCTCTGTATCTCTCCCCTTTCCAATTTTGAATAGTTGAAAAAAGTCAAAGAACAATTTGTTATGAAATTCTAAAATTTAATTTAAAGATGAAGCTACTTCCATCGAATAGCCCCAGTCCTGGGACTTAATTGTTATGATTGAAACTGTTAGCTCTAACTATTAAAAACTTTCCCTATTCCTTGGGTTCCCCATGTTCCGAGGGATTGGAACCTAGATACTTTGCTGTGTCTGGTATTACTACCAGCATCTTACTCCAGTTACTAGATCGTTTGCTAGAGTAAGAGGAAGAAGTGGAAGTCACCAGAGATAATAAATCACTGGCAGGCAGGAAAGTATGCAGACATGGTTCCGAACAGTTTCTGTAGAGTCAAAGAGTTTTTTTTTTATTGATTTTTTATTAAAAATTTCCACCTCCTCCCATTTCCCTCCCATCCCCCCACTTACCCTCCCCCTCGCTCTCCAACCCAGAGATCAATCTGGGTTCCTTGCCCTGTGGGCAGTCCAAGGTCCTCCCCCCT
>LOEQ01015075.1:0-16352 GCA_001685075.1 Bramus lutescens
GATATATAACAACTGAGCTTTCTATTAATCATGTACAAACTATAAATATGATAGAAGGGACATCTTTCCTAATCTTAGCGTGTGCACGTGTGTGCGAGTGTGTTTGCGGTACTCAACACACAAAGGAAAGGGATGTTAAAATGTTTACCCTCAAGGAGTTTACAGTTTAAGGAATTAAAAGAGAATTATAGCAGAGTATATGGCCAGAAAGACACCAATGACTTTCAAGAATTAAGGCCACCTGTTCTGATCTGAAATATTTGTGTCTTCCCAGAATCCAAATGTTGAGAGCCTCATGCCTAGGTTGATGGTGTCTGTGCTGAGGTCTCTGGGGGAACTGCTATAGTGTGGAAACGCTTGTGAATGTGGTTACTACAGTTGTTTTAAAGAGACTAGTGGTACTCCTTACCCCTTCTCATAGAAAGGACACATTTAGAAGGTCTCATCTGTCAACTCCAGAGACTAGTGGCAGATAGCAAATCTGCTGGTTCCTTGATCTTGTATTTTTTTATTTTATAGAACTGTGGAAACCAGGTTTTCATTGGTTTATAAGCCACGTGTTTGTGGTGTGTTGTCACACCACCCTGACAGATTAGAACACTTTCTTTGTAAATGTCCACTATGTAAGTAAAAATGCTAAAGGACTGATTTGCATTCTCTCAGATTATTTTTTCCCATTAGACTAAACATAGAGGTCAAAATTTTCCTTCCATATTTACTGTTGAGTTGAAAGCATCTACCTATGTGGATATGGTCATCCTTGAGTCAATCAATTAATAAAAAATAATGGAGAAGAGGTCTGTGCCTGAGATATTTTGGGAGGTGTTTTTAAAGCTGTTATCTCATAGCAGCTATACAAGGTGGGACTTCTAGTCTTAATTTGAAAACTCTGTACCAATATCATTTTCTGAAGCTCATGGAGTTGTGAATTTCACAACCAGGACAGGAGTTCAGGTCTGTCTACCACTAAAATTCATGTGCATTCCCAGTTGAATGGGGTACATTTTCAGTGTTGGAAGATCAAAAGTTTTGAGATCTTTTGATTGCATCTAAAGTTGTTGAATCCCCTTTTGTATTATTTTTGACTTTTATTGTACATGTAGCTTGCATGCCCATGTACGTTCTGAGCTTAGATGAAAACGTGCTACTCTCTGAATCTTAAGCACACATGTATAACATGAAAAGCTGAGCACTTGTGTATTTTTTGATCTGGTAATCTGAAGTGGAAAGAGAGCATATATGGAAAACGATGGGGGAGTCATGAAACCACTGTCCTCAAAAACAGTTTGAAGTTATGTGGCCTGTTGCAATTTCCCCTTTCTTTTGTATCCCTGGGAATTGATTGCTTGCCTAAATGAAATAGCTGGCTGACAGTGTAACAACATGATCTTGGTCTTATTTACTCTCATAATTTGTTATTAATTAGGATGTGATGTTGAACACTGAATATGCATTACATTTCTAATACTTATCTTCTTGGCTGTAACAGCCTATAGTGTTAAAGTGTTAAGACTGTTTCTAAACTTGGAGAAAGAGTGTTTCATCCACAGATGTCATTCAACTAAGAGAACAGGAGAAGCAGCTAGGCACAGTGGTGTAGGTGGGAAGCAGAGGCAGGTGGACCTCAAAAACTTCAAGACAAGCATGGTTTATATAGTGAGTTTCAAGACAGCCAGGGCTACAAAATCTCCCTGTCTCAAAAAAACAAAACAAGTCCGGCTCCAAGGCTGGACCTACCACCTAGGCTCCTCCGGGCAGACCAAGGCCACAAGCAGTGCCCAGCGCCGTGGGATGTGGGGCGGACCCGGGAGATGAAATGACGCCAACTCTCCAGGCTGAGCTGCTAACGTGAAGAGAGACAGCAGAGCAGCCATGGCAGCAACAGCACTGGGTTTCTCTGCTGCTTTAGAGCTTGTCTTGGAACTCTCTACATGACTTCAGCCAGTCTCCATGTAGCATCTCTCAGAACCAGTGTGAAATACGTGGGGACACTGCCAGGCTGTGTACAAGCATGCTGAGTGAACACTGTAACCACAATTTACACAATGAAAAACAAACACGAACGATTTATTAAAAGCAATATTTAAGCTAACACAACATTGAAAACATCCAGAAGAATAAAAAGGCTATTACTCAGGGGAGGGGAAGCTGGCTGTGGGTCTGGGAACGCTCCTGGGTTGAAATCATGGGTGATTCTGTGGGGAACAGCAGAACTGGTGCTGTCTGCAGAGCAGATAGATGAGGGATGCGGAGAGGAGCAAGAGAGCCTGGCCAATCCCTGGGGAGTTAGACCCCCCCAGACGAAGTTGCACTGTGTCTGCTGACATGGTACCAGGTAGAGCATCCGGAGCATCCACAGCTGCTGGCAGGAATGTGGACCCCACAGCTACTCCAGCAGCACACGTGTCACAGAACCTTCTGTTGGGTTTTCTGCTCTCTGGCTGCTCTGGCACTGGCTGGTTCTGGGTCGAGGCTAGCTGTCTTCATTGCTGGGCAACAGACTTGGAATTGTAGATCTAGATGTGCAGCTTGCCCTGCAGCTCTCAGGATTTATGGCCATGTGCCCAGGCTAGGGTCCAGTGACTGCTCCTGCAAAGAGAGCCTCTAAAGGATCCCCCACTCATTACAGGTCGTGAGACCTCCTCTCAGGGTGTCAAGCACCTACCTGGAGCTTTCTCAATCACTATCCACTGAATCACTTGCCTCTTCTGCCTGCAACTTGGTATGGAGATCACGGACACGAACAAGATCTGAGTTAGGGCATGTTCAGAATCAAGTAAGTCTTTACCCTCTTCAGAATGGACATGTCTGATGTCTTGAAAAAGTCCTCAGGGAACTTGTTAATCCCTATGTCTAGGAGGGTGCAGATGGTGCTGGTGGAAAGGGACAGACAGGACAGTTAGTGACCTGGACTTTCCTTTGCCACCCCTCCGAAGACTCCGTGCATGTGAGACCGGAAAGGAGAGGATATCCAGCCCTTAGCCATATGAGGACAATGAGCTGGGCTGAGAGGTCCATGTGAGCAGGGAGCTCCACACACGCCGTGCTCTGGCTCTAATGGAGCACAGTTGACCAAGCCTTCAGGACACGGACTGAGATGAGGGTAGAGCATCAGAGGGCCACCAGAGGCCACAGGATTTCCCCATATCCCCACTTGCAAGGACCGTGACCATGCAATTCTTTTCACCCTCCAGTCAATGCTAGGACCTCAGTATGGTAGTAGAATCCTGGAGCATGAGATCCAAGCATCGGCCATCCCTTACCCTTGGTACCCAAGAGAGCCTACCCTGCAGAGCCAAGGCCTTTCTAGTGTTGTAAAGCCCACTTCTTTACTTCTTCATCCTCTTCACAGTCAGGGGCAGAAGTATGCATACCTGGAGGAGACCAGGAAGGATGTAACCTGTGGAGACCCAGCTCCCTACCTAAAAGACATCTAGGAGGCCTGCTGATTCCTGGAGCAGAATCAAAGTACAGAGCCTGGAAGTTCTCTCTGCTCTCAGGTTATTAGTTCAGCTGCATTCAATAGGTGTTTCAAATATGTTTGTGCAGTGGGTGATCACAAGTATATCTATCCAGACATCTCAGTGGACACAGGTTCCCTCAGATTACCCACCATGGGTCTCTACTCAAGACCCATCTCTATCGGGTTTCAAATATGAATTCTAGAACCTCCTTTAAAATGGGAGAATCACTTTGACCAATGCTTCAGAAAAACTGGCCAAGGATAGAAAACATCCTGAAGGTGCAGAGGACACCCACAGTCATTAGGGTTTCAGCAGTGGACACAGCAGTCCCTATGGCCCAACCTGGAAGAAGCCATATCTGACTACATGCTGCCAGATTCTGACAAGACTCTAACAACTAAGTAGGGTCAGAGAAAGGCAGAAGCTTCCCATAAACAAGAGGATCTGAGGCCTCTGAGCTTGGAAGTGGGCACTCAGCCCCCCGAAGAGCATGTCGAGCACCTGCTGGATGGTGGTATACGTTGGGTATGTGCACAGGAAGACATTGAGATAGTTGTGGTCCCTATTCTGCAGGGAAGTCACCAGGTTATCCACCATGTTATCCAGCATTTTGAAGCGGAACTCCTTAGGGTTCTCTGGAGCAGACTCCTTAGGTTCATTTCGGGCAGACTCCTTAGGGTCCTCTGGGGCAGACTCCTTAGGGGCAGACTCCTTAGGGGCAGACTCCTTAGGGGCAGACTCCTTAGGGTCCTCTGGGGCAGACTCCTTTTGGTCCACTGGGGCCGGGACTCTTCCACGTTCTCTGGAGCTGACTCCTTAGGGTCCTCTGGGGCACACTCCTTAGGGTCCTTTGAGGTGGACATTTTCGTGTCCTTTGCAGCAGACACATGTTCAACCTGAGGAGAGATCAGGGTGGATGATTCAAACGGGCACAGGACCGCAACATTAGGATTGTTACCATTCCACATTTTTCTGAACCTTTACACTGCCAAACACCAAGATTGAAATTTGGGAAAACAGATTTCAGAGTGGTTATCTGGTCTGCATGGTCCTGGCTCTGGCTGCCCTGACTCAAGTTTGTTTCTTTTGGGCCAAACGGCCAGATGCACTGGAGCCAAGAGTGAATCCGGCACCTCCAGGCACCTCCACGGCCTCCACTGTGGCCTGCACTTTTTCTGTTCTTGTGGTCTGAGGTGTCACGAACCCGAAAACAGCAGGACAGCATCCTGCTTTCTCTCTTGTCCGAAGACAAGTGAGCCTACTGGGCTGTCTCTAGTCAGCTGGCTGCCTGGTTGCAGGGTTCTGCGTTTCTATGTCATTGTTAAGGTAGTGAGGTCACTCCTGGGGTCCCCTTGCCTGAGTCTTCTCCTCACACAAGACTTTCCCTGAAGTCTCCTAAGTCCCCTCCCTCCTCCCACGTGCACTACTTGACACAGATAGATACAACAGTGCTTCCCATTCCACTGCTCCTAGGGATGTCTGGGTACAGGTAGCATCTCGGCTTTGCAGTCTGAGCTCCTGCTGTCGACCTGCGTCTGTTACCCTAATTCTAAGCCCAAACCTCATGCCCCAGCACATCGTAAACCCTTGCCATGGTGCCTTGCTCCTAGGCTACGTTGTGTGTATTCTCTGTGAAATATGAGCACACATCATCTGTGTGTTGGGTTTTCATGAGGAACTAGAGTGGGACTTTTTTATATCAATTTTTTCAAAAAAATTGTTTTGTATTGTTTTGCTTTGAAACAGGATTTCTTTGTATAGCCTTGGCTGTCCTGGAACTCACTTTGTAGACCAGGCTGGCCTAAAACTCCCAGAGATCCACCTGTTTCTGCTTCCTGAGGACTGGGAATGAAGGTATGCACCACAACTAGGGCCCAGAGTGGGGCATTTGTATAGTTAATTATAATCGTGTGCTTTTTTGAAAAATTTTTTGATTTATGTTACAGACTCCCTGAGGTCTCCTCACCTAGGCACTGCCAATGTCTTCTCCTTTCTTCTGAAAGTTTGTCAGCAAGGGACGCGCTGCACGGAAAGACACTGGGGAAAGATCCAGACAGGAGTTCTGGAGTCTTCAGCAGCTCCTCCCTACTTCCTATCTTTCCCAGTGGCTGCTGAGCTTCACTACTGCCCCCGTGTGGAGGAAAGGGACACAGCAGGTGAGAATACCAGTAGAAAAGTCACCTTCAAGTGCAGTGGATGTTTTTAAGTATAAGTCTGAGGTGAGGGCAGGCGAGATTTCTCAGTGGTTAAGCTCACTGGCTGCTCTTTTAGAGGTCCTGAGTTCAATTCCCAGCCACCACATGGTTCTTTTCACCCATCCGTAATAAGATCTGGTGCCCTTTTCTGGTCTGGCATGCAGACATACATGCAGAAGGAACACTCTATAAATAATAAATAAATAAATCTTTAAAAAAGTAGAACTAAACAAATCTAAAACTTAAAAAACAAAACAAAGCAAAACAAAACGACAACAACAGAAAACAAGGGGAGAGTGATGGGGTGGAGAAGCTAAGAATACTTAACCTCTGATCAGAGGAGATTCTCTGGGATTAAGAGACTATCTGAACTCTTTCCTCAATTCATGGAGATTTATACAAGGCATTACATTAGCAATTCTGTAACTGAATAATAGACTAGATTCATTCTAGATATGACTAGTTTTATCTGGAGGAACCAAAGAAGTTATTAATCCAACTCACTATGCAGTTTTTATGAGATGAATTGGTTCTAATGCCTCTACTCATAGGACAAATTTAATGAACAGCACCTAAATGAATGATCGAACTTTATTAGCACAGATTCCTTCGAAGGCTGAACTTATCTATTATCTCATCTATTATAGATGGGAATCGAGTACTGTGTTCTTTCTCAATCTCTCTGTATTCGTGAGATGTGAAATTTAGAATGTGACTAACAGATAAGTCTTGAGTCTCTTGTTCTTTGTGCTCTGGATTAGAAACAACAGAGATATTCTCCTAGTCATTTCGAAGTTAAATAATATCAACACTAACTGGTCTTATAAACACCAAATTAAAACTGAGCATTAAGTTCTCAGCTGCAAGAACCGTTATTGCAGTAAATATGAGGTCAGATACTTGCTTGAGTATTAACAGCTATATTTAAAACATATGTCCATGTCCTGCAGACTGCAAAATGAAGCTTAGTTGGATCATTCACAATTTTATATTTTAATATTTATTTGTTCCTTAGTTTTCAAAAGTAAGTTAATAATGATCAATATGAATAGTGACGCTATGGTGTGTTTGTTTATATGTATGAACAAGTAGGTTATGGTGTAGATAGATTGTGGTTAGTATTTTAGCTATACTGGAAACAGCTCTACGTCATTTATAATCTAAACTTCCTGAGGGCTTTCAGAGTCCCAGAGTTATAGCTGAGAACCACCAAGTCAATATACTCTGATCTAGGATTATGACCTGTTTTTATTATCTGTCTCCAAAGTCCTGATTCCCAAGGCTCATGCTCTTTGTCGTGTATGTTTGTGTCTGCTTCTCCAAAGAATGACTTCACTAGAGTATGTTTAACATACCTAACTAAGGCTGTCAAGTTTGTTAAAACACTGTATGTGATCTTATCTTGCATGTTTCCTGTTCATATAAAATTATATAGCTTTGTTTTTATTTACTGCCTCCAATAAAAAGAAATATTCTCTATGATGTGACTACTTATATATGAGCTTGCTGTAAAATGAAATATATCATAGCTATTCTTAAGATTCATTAGAGTTGATAGTTGTGATGTCCTGGTCTACATAGTGAATCCCAGGACAGCCAGGGTTATAGAGTGAGACCCTATCTCAAAAACAATCAAAACAAAACAAACAAACACGAGGTTCGCTATAGTTAATTATTTATAAAGTAGTGTGTTTGCAGTTTTAGGTTAAAGAGTAGATGCCATTCTATTTTTCAGAACATTTTTTATTATTAACAAAGAACACAGATTTCTACTAAGGTAGATATCCATACATAGCTATACAAGGCTAGTTATCAAGGTACATAATAGTTCAAGAGGAAAACTGAGGGCTGGAGAAATGGCTCCTTAGCTAAGAACATTTACATTATACTTCCAGAGGATCCAGATTTTGTTTTCAGCATACACAATGTCCTGTAACTCAAGTCCCAGGGAAATCAAGATCCTGTGGCCTCTGTGGGCATCAGTCTACACATGGCACATAGTAATTCATGTAAGCAGGCACATTAACATTTACATAAATAAATAAATAAAAATAAATAATAAGTAAATCTCTAAAAGGTAACTGACAAAACGTGAAATTGGGCCATTTGCCTGGCTTGTTCCGCTTAGAAAAATATCCTCCAGATTGATCCACATATGTAAAAATAGTAGGACTTTTCTTTTTGAAAACTGAAAAGTATTACTCTGTATAAAAACACACAGCATTTTCATTATAACTTCATCCAATGTTAGACACACATTGACTCTGTGTCCCAGCTACTATTTGTAATGCCATAAAGGGCAAGAGACTGCAGATGCATCTTTGGCATAATTACTTCTTATTCTTTGAGTATATACCCAAGTCGAATTGCTGGACCATGCAATAGTTTTGAGCTGACTTTGGGCAACTTAATCCCCAAGCTGATTTGCTTCATCCAACCTTGATGTGGGGGGAGGAGCTTGGTCCTACCGCAACTTGATGTGCAACGCTTTGCTGATTCCTACGGGAGGCCTGCCCCTTTCTGAATGATTCTGAGGAAGAATGGATGGGAAGGAAGTCGAAGAGAAGCTGGGGCAGGGGATGGGAGGAGAGAAGGGAGGGTAAAGTGGGAAAGGTATGTAAAATAAATGAATAAACAATTAGTAAAAAATAAAATAATTAGCAGGGCAGTGGTGACACATGCCTTTAATCCCAGCACTCGGGAGGCAGAGGCAGTGGATCTCTATGAGTTCGAGGCCAGCCTGGTCTACAAGAGCTAGTTCCAGGACAGGCTCCAAAGCTACAGAGAAGTTCTGTCTCAAAAAGCCAAAAAAAATTTATAAAAGGACACTTCATGCATAATCTCATGTATATATATGTGTGTGTAATCTAATCATTGAAGATTTCTGAAAGCTGAGTGTATTATTGGGGTCACTTGAAGAAGGGAAGAAGGGAATAGGGAGATCCTAGTCAAGGGTATGATGCTTTGGTTAAAAAAGACATATAAGTACTAGAGAGTCAATTTGAAGAACGGTGGCTATAATTAGAATAATGTATACTTGAAAAAACTAGAGAATATATTTTCAATATCCTCATGCAAATAATAAACGGTGGCAGTTGTATAATGTAAGTTAACTTGGTTTAATCATCCTGTAGTAAGTATATATATTATATAAATAAGAAATATTGTATCATAAATCATAAATGTATTTTTTCATCTGTCAGCAATGAAATAAAGTTGTTGAAACATGTACCACAATATATTAGAAAACCATCAGAACTGGGCTTAAAATAAAATACCAAAAATAGTTTTATACAATAAAGAATTTCTTGAAAACTTTGGAATATTTCTAGGGCTTATAAAGACACTTAAAGTCTAATACCATAAAAAGCACCCCAAAGAATAGAGACATCTAGCAAAAATATTTCAAAATGTAAATACCAGATCTAAAACAGAAATGAAACCATGTTTTCAGCAGAATTTGGAGTAGCTTGTTAGTCAATGAAGGGTTCAAACAGAAGATGAGATCTTACATACAGCGACAGCCAGCACAGAGCCATGGTATTTCCCAGTGACTATTCTAGAATTTTGTATTTATCAAAAGGTAACCATCGGCACTTGACAATAATTAATTTTAGCCGCTGTTCATATCAAGCTAAGAACTTTAAAGAGAAGCTCCAAATCTTCCTCCTGTGTGTTAGTGTATGCCCGTGCACACACACGTCTTTATGTGCACACACATATATATGCATGTATATATGAGGAGGCTGGAAGAGAGTGTTGAATGTTTTGGAGCTGGAGTTGCAGTCCATTAAGGTGTTCACCATGGGGGTTGAACTGATCTTCAATTCTCTGTATGACAAGAGCTCTACCCAATGGCAAGTGTCCCAGGTCCCATGTTGTCTGTTTTCTTACTATACAGTTTTTTTCTTTTTTTCAACTTAAATATTTAATCTTATTTGCTTTACTTACTTATTTATTTATATGTATTCGTTTCTCATGCTATACATCCAGACCACAGTTTCTCCTCCTTCCACTCCTCCTATTCTCCCCACTTCCACTATTATCCAGATCCACTACTTCTCCATTTCTCTTTAGCAAAGAGCAGACCTTCCAGGGATATCAACCAAGCACAGCATAGTAAGAGACAATAAGACTAGGCATAAATCCTCATATCAAGCTGGATAAGGCAATCTGTAGTGACATTTAATATATTTTTTAATAAATGAAGTTTGACTGAATACCAGAATGCAAAACAGCCACACTAGTCAGCCATACAGGCCAGGCAGTGGTTTCACAGAACACACCTTTAATCCCAGCAGCCACATTAGTTAGTCATGGAGGCCATGTGGTGGTGGTGCACACCTTTAATCACAACACTAGGGAAGACTATAAGGTGGGGTGAGACAGGAACTCATGCTGTCTTTCAATCTGATGATTTCATAGAGGTAAGAGCTCTCAAGTGGCTTGGTCGTTTTGCTTCTTTGATCTTCAGCTTGAACCGCAATATCAGTCTCTGGGTTTTTATTAATCGTGCTACAACAACCCAACAGGAGGAGAACGGCACCAAGAGCAGGTGAAAGAATCAGAGACACCCTACTTTCTACTGTTAAGAGTTCCACAAAAGCACCAAGCTAACAACCATAACAGGTAGGGTTATGGTTTGGGTTAGAGTTAGAGCAAAGACCCGTGCAGGATCTGTGGTTGCCGTTTCAGTCTCTGTGATATGGAAACTGCACCCTACCTCTTGGGGCTTCCAACCATTAAATAATAAATCACCTATTATTACAGCTAGTTTTAACTTGCTGATTAGCTAATGGCTGTTCCATGAGGCTCCAAACTCAAAATGAGTATTGAGATAGAACATAACTAACCATGTTTAGCACCACAATTTTCCCATTCATCCTTATGTAGCTTTTTTCATGAAGGTACAAATTATTGTATTGACTGTCATGTTTCCCTTTGACATTTGAAGTCTGTTTAAGGTTCAAGGGTACCCTAAAACTTCCTTTGAGATTTATTTGCTAAAATGTCAGTGTTTTATATCTCTTAGAGGATCTACTGCTTTCCCAGTTATTTAACTAATTGCTTTCTGTGTTAGTTGCTTTTCTCATCACTGTGATGAAATTTATAAAGAATTTATTTTAAGAAAGAATGAAATAATTTTTGCTAACAGATTGAGGGTAATCCATCGTGGTGAAATCATGGCTGTTGGGGCACGGGAGAGCTGTTCACACAGTACTTAGAGTTTAAAAGCAAAGACAGACAGGTGCTAGTGCTCAGCTCAGCTTATTCTTTTTATTCTAAAATCTAGACCATGGAATGGTGCATCCACGATTGGGTTAGGTCTTCCCAATTCACCGAAACTAGAATATCTTCAACAGACACCCTCAGAAGTTTGTCTTTTTCGCAGATTTTTATGTGCTGTCAAGTTGACAATATCAGCCATCACAATTCCACCTCCTGTCATCACAATGTTGAAGCCTTTAAAATTTAAGGCACACCCTTAGCCTTTGCCCCACAGACTTCATAATATCTACTGCTGAATGTAAAATAAATTCAGTTTAATCTCAAAAACTCAATTCTTAGTATTTAAATGTTCCAAATATGTTTCAAGAGTATGAGCCCAAAGACTCTTCTGAGACATTCTCTTTTTGTTCGATATTAACCCATGTAATTTAAAATATTAACTTTGTTTCGAAAGGAATTTATTTTAATTCGGAGGCTGGAGATATGACTAAGTGGTTAAGAGCACTGGCTTCTTTTGCAGAGGACCTGAATTCAATTTCCACCCCCCCACAAGGCAGCTCACAACCATATGCCTTTCCAGTTTTTGAGGCTATCACTCATTTCTTCTGGCTTACACAGGCACATGGCATGCATGTATTGTAGTTACACATATGTAGGCAGAACAAACATACACATACAAATTATAAAGAATTTATTTTAAATTATGTGTGTGTGAAAATGAATTCATGTGCATGCAGAGGCCAGAAGATGGCCTCGAGATGGAGTTACAGTTTGTTGTAAGCCACTTGATGTGGACGATGAGAGCCAAACTCAGGTTCTGTATAAGAGGAATATGGTAGTGCCATTTCTTTAGCTCTAATAACACAGGACTTTGCTTGCTCCTATCTGTCTGTCTGTCTTCCTCCCTATCTCATTAGTCAGGGCCTCATGTGTCCTAGCTTAGCGTTGAACTCATATAGTAGCCAAGCATGATCATGAATTTTCTCTTTTCCTTGCTCTCCCTTCTGAACAGATAAAATATGATGTCAAGGGCAGATGTTCAGCTTCTGTTTGTTGTTCACATTCAGAGTTCTAATGTGGAAGATCTGCAGAACTCAGCTCATATGTATTGATATTTTGTCACCAATTTAATATGTCAAATGCAGAGACAAATATTCAATATTTCCCTTCCATGTACCCAGCTTGAACTTGCATTACAAAACCAAATGAAGTAGCACTTGGGTTATGCTGTCTAGCAAAACCAGCCCTTCCCTGCTGCCTCTTGTCCTCTGTCAATCTACCACGTGCTTGTTGGTTTAACGAATGCAGAACCTTAGAGTTTCTAAAAGTGGATCTAAAGTGTTTCTTGGGGTGTTTTGAGGTATTAAGTGATAAGTGGTAAGCATAGCCAAATGCCTTTGGGTAATGTCTAAACAAAGTTTGTCAAGTGCAGCCGTTCCGAAGACTATAGTAAGCAATGAATCACCAAGAAATACATCAAATATTTATTATTCTTCAGATTTATCTCATGGTAGAACAATATTTTATGGAAATAACTTTTGGGATCATTGTACCTGAGAAAAATTTAAGGATGTGTTACAAATTATAAAATATTCACCATAGCTGAATTGTCATATCAAGGCAGGCATGGAGACAGATGTTTTTCCTTATAGTTTGGTTAAAACATCTTAAGCTTTTTAAAAAATAGATGCTTTAGCATCTCTTTTAAATAGACACATATTTAGATGTCTATGTTATTATGGATATCAATAACTGTTATTCCTATGATAATCAATAACTTAGAGACAGCAGTTCACATTTTCAAGCCCATATCTGCTACTATCTTGTGATTTCAGAGAGACATTACTCCATATTAGGCCTTTGTTTCTTCAGTTGTACACGAATTTTTGAGACCAGCTCTCCAGGATGGTTTCAGTGTTGACATGCTCTGATATAGTGGCAGGAGCCATAGTGCTGGGTTATTTTAGGAACTTATGGTATTTATTTTTGTATAACTTACAGAAATAAAATTGGTGTGGGAAGTCCTTCTGTCAGTGTGTTGGTTTTATTGGTTAATGAATAAAGAAACTGCCTTGGCCTGAGATAGGGCAGAGTAGAGCTAGGCAGGGAAAAACTAAATTGAATACTGGGAGAAAGAAGGCAGAGGCAGGGAGATGGCATGGAGTTGCCATTAGGAACAGATAAGACAGAACCATGCCAGTAGCTACAGCCATGCAGCAATCCACAGATTAATAGAAATAGGTTAATTTAGGATGTAAGAGCTAGTCAATAAGAAACTAGAGCTAATAAGCCAAGCAGTGATTTAATGAATACAGTTTCTGTGTGGTTCTTTCAAGTCTGGGCAGCCAGGAATGAACAAGTGGGCTCCTACAATAGAAAATAGATGAATATAAAATATTATGTAATTAAGACTGAATAATATCTCTCCAAAAGTGTATTTAGACATGGGTTTTCATACATATTTAAATGTGCAATATAAACATAACCACAGACAGATAATAAAATAAATAGCCTAGCATCTACTACCTAGCTGAGAAAGAGTACATTACAAATAATTTTGAAGTTCCAATTATGGCCCTCCCATTTTGAACACTCTGGGTTCTCCATCTCAACTTTGTGCTGTAATTCATGTTTATAATTCACTCAGTTTTAATAGTAAATTAGTATGTATTGCATGTTTAAAATCAATGCTTATTTGTTTGTTTCAAGTTTTTTTTTTTACCTTTGTGGAGACAATGTCAAATTAAGGTATTTTTCTGTGTGCTGTTATAATCAATTAAGATTATTTCATAGTATCATATGCACTTCTGTCACTGTAAATGAAGATATCTGTCAATAGTCACTTGTTGAGGGCTGCAGACCCCTGGCCCCTTGACTTTCTTTGCCTGCCTCAGACCCTTTGCCTGCTGGAGTGAACTGAGCAGAACACCTGTGCCTGCAGCTGCTCTGAGCAGGAGACCTTGATGGCAGAGGAGTGGGTTCTGCTGAGGCCTGCAGCTGAAAGATCCTGAGAGCTGGGGAGTGGCTATCAGTTAAGTGTTTCTATATAAGCTTCCCTGGAGCACAATAAACTTGGCACTCTTGTATCAAGGATGACCTGTGTTCTTGTGTCTCTGTCTGTCTGTTTGCGAGTTTTTAAGTCTCCAGCTTAGTTCCCGGCTTGAGTACCATCCTGTAGTGCAGGCCTCATAGTCACTCCATTTCATTGTTTGAAGATTTTGCTTATTATTTTCCACATTTTAACTTCTAATATGAGAAGTGAAAGTGTATAAATGCTGATTTAAAATCTCCCTTAGGGCTAGCTAGTAATTTATTATTGAGGTATTTCAATCATTACTCAGTTTAGAATCATTTCTATCTGAACTTTGAGTGTCTGTATTCTTTAAATGGTCTTTGGATACACTTTTTAGCATAAACAGTATGACCGTAACTATTCTCTCATGGTTTTATGTTCAGATATAGCATAAACACAAAGAAAACCAAAAAAGTCAGTAAAAGTGAAAATATTGAAATGGAAAAATAAACAGGGAAATCACAATGATATTCAGTGATAGTCTTTTGAAAAGATTAGTAAAATGAGTGTTTCTGATCATAATGACAAAGAGAAAAGAGAGACAGCAGAAAATCAACTGATAATCACAATGAGTGATTGAGCAGAGATTTAAAAGGTTATGTAAGAATAACTTCATGGCATTAGAAATGTCAAATTTCTAGGAAAAATACAATAAAGGGGAGCCTGATTAGAATGGGAAGGAATGCACTCAAATCCCATAAAATACATGTCTGTTGATCAAGAGCCCAAAGCTCCTCAGTGCCAGGATGTCTGCTTCTATAACTCGCGGTTCAGGCGCCCCTAGAGACCTTGACTGTCCTGTTGCACAGATGATGCCTTGCCTTATTAGGGTTCCAGTGCTACCCACCCCAAGTCTCTTTCAGAGAGGTATTCCGCATCACACAGCTGCTTTTTCAAAACACAATAATCTAAGTTCCACTTCATGAAGAGTTTTGTCTCTTGCAACCTGAGTAATTTTTGAGACTTGTCTTTGTCACAGTTAATTTACCGCCAAGGTGCTATTTTACTGGAGGTCTTTCAGGATAGTTTAATCATCATACTATAAGACTGTACCACACTGGATTGTCATCATTACTTACTTGAACCTTTGGAGAAGGAGGCGCTGAAGTTCTGTAAAGATGTTTCCGAAGCAAGCCCTCTTCTGGAAATACTGCCTTCTCTGAACTTGTCACTGGAGACTGTTGGAAATGGTAATTTATTGTGTAACTCAGTAATTTTTAAATGCATCTTAACTTTTAATTACAATAAAGGGAGACTATGTTTTAATTATTTTTATGTATGTTTGTATTACTAAAATATTGGGTCAACGTAGAACAGCTAATTGTATGCTAATTTTTATATAATTCTTATTTGAGATGTTATTGGATACAAAATAGTCAAATTTTTTTTCAGTTCAATGACTCTTGTGATTATTGTGTGTGTGTGTGTCGGTGTGTGTCTGTGTGTGTGTTTTACTGGAAATTGAGCCCAAAGCCATGCATATGCTAGGGATGTCTACCACTAAGTCATATCCCCAGCTGTATGATAGTTATTAGAACTAATGTTTTAGAGATAACTCTCCTTTATTATGTAATAAGAAAGTTAATAATATTACTTGCAGATCCCATGTTGACAAGATATGAAGGACTCTATCACATTCCTTAAGGTGCTCATCCGGGAGCTGTTTTTTATCCATCCCTGCTCCTCAGGACCCTTTTTAGAGCACATAGCAATTGCCATGCCCCCTTTTATAAAGCAGGCAGAGAATAAACTTCTGGGAAAGACAAAGTGTCATGCTAACTTCTGCCAAGTGCCTTGGAGCTTCTGACCTACAGACTAACTGCTGTGATGAATTTCCACCTCACTTACGCATCACACGAAGTGATAATGGTAGCAAGTGAGAGCATAAACCATACTGGGGCAGGAGACTCATCATCTGGCAGCCTGCCAGTCAAAAATATAGGAGGCTTCAGAGTGGAATGAAAGTACACCGGGAACAGCATCCAGCTTTCTTTATGGATGTGAGACTGGATCTGTTACAGGCACATAACTCCCAGCCTACTTCTGTCTTTCCATGTAAATATTCGATGATGAGTGGTTTCCAAGAGCATTGATCTAGGCAGTAGGTGATTATCAGGTATTAGCAATAGTTTCATTCAAAATCAGTTCTCTGATGCTGAATATATTAAGTAACGACTAGCAAAATATCTCCGGTTCTGGGGTAAAGTGGTCACCGTGATATGATGACGCATAGGGATAGTACTTCAACACAAGGACTTCTTAAGTTGTTAACTTCAGCCAAGAGTGTGCCGGAGGTTATATTTCATTGCTTAAAGTACACTCTGCGTGGTGGGTTGCAATGAGAATGGCCTTAATAGTCTCATATGTTTGAATCTTGGTCACCTTTGGTGG
>LOEQ01015077.1:560-11482 GCA_001685075.1 Bramus lutescens
GTGTGTGAATATACATCCATGTGGTGGGAAGAAGTAAGAAAGAGTTGTGTCAAGGGGAAGGAATAAAAAACTTATTTGGGAAATCAATATACACAATTATGGCATTTAAGAAGTCCTGTGAATATGGGGGTGTCTACTAGAATACAGACAATCTACCAATGCCCAACATCTATTCCCAAAATAATTCTTCCTCCCCCAGCAACTCTAACTGTCAATAGTTCTCCAGTTATAAGTGGATTCTCATAAATTCATTCTCCCATATATGCTGGAATTTTTCCTGGCTTTTTTGCTCTTGTCAGGATCTTGTGCAATAACCAGTGCATCTGTGGGTTGATAAATGCAATGACCATGTCATGTTCAAAAGAGGTCATATCCCAGTATTTCTCTCCATATTCCATTCTATAATATTTCTACCTCCTCTCTGTGAATGTATAAAATTCTCAAAGAATAAAAAAATAAAATAGAAGTCTTATGATAAGTTGTTTTAAGGCTAAGGAATGATAAGGGTTGATTGGGTGTTTTGGTCAAAGTGTAGAAGTCCTAGCCTCAGGGCCATCAAAGTTAGTGCTCCAGTTTTCAGTGTGAAACAGAAATGTCCATGAAGAACTGATGGTAGAAGAATCAGAGTTCAAATGATAGACAACTCAGAGTTGTGGGAATCGTGGACAGGGGGAGAGCAGAGCAACTCCACAAGCCAAAGAGAGTAAATTTGCCTTTTGTCTGCCTTTTTCTTATTGAATTTTTACTTGCTGAATGTTGTCGACTACATAGAAATCATATCTTTTCCTCTCTGTCCACCAACTCACATGTAACATTCTCTGGAAACACTCTAAAAACACAACAAAATGATTCCATAATTATCTATGCATTTTTTAACCAACCAAGGTGACGTCTGAAATGATCAAAATGAATTAGTTGATTTTCTAGGAATGCCATAATAATAAAATACCCCAGCAAGGGAGGCTAAGACAGTCAATATTTTCTCATATTATGGTGTATTTACCTTTCTTGTTCTTGTGACAAAATACTCGAGAAAAATGATCAAAGGGAGGGTTAACTTCAGATGCACAATTTGAGAAGCTATCATCCTGTTGAAAATGTAGGGCAGTGGAAACAAGGCAACTTGTCATATTGTATCCACAGTCAGAAAGCAGAAAAATGAACACTTGCATTCTCATAATTATTTAGATTGAGGCCATGGGATGGTGCCAACACAATTCCTCACTTAAACTTCTCTAGAAATGCCCTTAGAGATATGCAAAGAGATGTGTCTTCTAGGTGATTCCAAATGCAGTGACCTTGGAGATGAAGATGAACTATGTCAGAGTTTTACAAGCTATATGTCCAAGATCAATGTTTCATTCTCCTAAAGCCTCTCTCCTTTCTCCAGATGGCTACCTTTCCCATATCTTTCTTTTGTGTGCACAGATACCTGGAATATCTCTATTTATTCAGATTTCTTTTTTCTATTTACATTTTATTATTTATTTCTTATTTTTTGAGACAGATTCTCTCTCACCTTCATATTGACCATGAACTCTTTATATATAGTAAGAATAACTCTGAACTCCTGATCCTAGTGCATCCACCTCCAAGTACTACTAGTATTTCAGGTATGTGCCACCAAACTTAGTTGATGCAATGCTGGAGATAACATCCAGAACTTTTTGCATGTTAGGTAACCATGTTACCAAGTGAGCTGCATCCCCAGCCCCAGATTTCCTTTTCTTCTAAAGACTTCAATTATATTCAGTTAGGACCTTCTGTAACAACCATATTTTAACCTAATTACCACTTTAAAGTCACATTCTCAAGTATTGAGGGCTATAACTTCAACATACAAATGGTCATGCAAGATAGTTCACTCATAATAATTACTATGTCTGAAGAGGAGTAAAGGAATGCTGGAAGGAAGTAGTTACTGTGAAACTCCATTCTAGGAGTATCTATAATTATTTTTTCTTAATTCTCAAAATAATATCCAAGAGAATGGCACTTATATAAATCTTTATAAAATAAGAAACTGAGCAACAAATAGCTTAAGATGATAAAGTAGTTGAGAATTCAACTCCAGGCATAATTTTTTCTCAATTCTATATTCTTGACACTACACACTTCTACTTACTAAAAACTCTAACAGACAGTTATGGAAATATAGAAGCAGAATACATATAGACTACATACAAGGCTCAAGGTATCCAGTCAAGAAAATAATTAGGTAGAAAACAACTGAAATGCTTGAATCAGGCAAAGACAATACTAATATGAAAGTGATCATTTAAGAAAAGTATTGAGACTGATTTTTTCTCTTTTTATTATTTTTATTTTATTTATTACTTTAAANCCCTCCACACCCCCTCCTCCCACCCCTCCAATTCTAAAAGAAGGCACTCTCTTCTGTGGAAAGTCCAAGGCCCTCCCTACTATATCTAGGTTGAGCAGGGTATCCAGCCAAAGAGAATAGGATCCTAAAAAGCCAGAATATGCAGTAGAGACAAATCCCAGTGCCACTGTCATTTACCCCTCAGTCTGCCCCAAGTGTCAACCACATTCAGAGGGACTAGTTTGATCCCATGCTCATTCACTCTCAGTCCAGTTGGAGTTGGTGAGCTCCCATTAGCTCAGGCAAATTGTTGAGACTGATTTTTATGAAGAGCTTATGTATCCGACATTTCTTTATTACAACAAACAATAAGGTAGATATTATGACTTCTAAGAATTAAGATACAGAAGTTTACACAATTTGTTTAAGGGACACACAGCTTGTAAATGATAGAGCAAACATTTGAACAAAAATGTCTGACACATAGCATGAAGAGTAAAACATGATTTTTAAAAAAGAACATGGACACTGAGAGACCAATGTAGAGTTAATTGTAACAGCCATTATCCAAGGCTATGATGGCTGGACCAAGGTGATGAAGACAGAAAAGAAAGGAAGGGGTCCATTTAAGAGATGGTGGTGAATGAAAAGAAAGTATAATGTGGATGTCAATTGTTTCTAAAAGCTACTGGTTCCCCTGCCTATTCATCCATGACTAAATCAAAAGGAAGAAAATGAGTAATATAGGTTTACTTTTCTGCAGTAATATTATGAATCCACATGACTTGTTCATTCCTATCAAAAGGTAATATAATATTCTATTCTCAAATGAGAGAGGCACTTGCCCCAACAAACAATAATCTAACTACTATTTAGTATATTTATTGGTGATTTACACACAATGGCTTCCTTAGCAACAAGGAACTAACAACTTATTTGTTTAGGATTCACATAGAATCTCTAATTTCTGAAATTATATTCTAAAACGATGTACTGTCTTTTGACAAATAATATATTTTGCTTACTGTTAAAAGAAGAAAGTAGAATGTAATTGGAAATATATATTCAAAGGTATTCCTATAAACATTGATGATCTTAGTCAAACCAAAGAGTACATAGTTCATACAATTATTAAGAATATTTAACTAATTAAACTTTAGAAATTGCATTAACTGCTGACTCATGATCTATATTTTTGGAAGATAAAATCTTTATTTTCCCCATATCATATTCATTCACTGGGTAATATAATTGAAATGTAAGGAAAACAAATGTTTGCAATGAAGATGACTTTCATACCACATATATAGCTGAATAATTCTCCCAGACTCTACGCAAGATGGCTTCTTATGAACACATATTACTTTGGTGAGAAAAACTGGGATCAAGTATAGCCAGTTTATTGGGTGATCAGGTATTAATTGGTATTCAGAGATAGATATACATATGGAAGCAGTTGGGGCAGCTGAAGCTACAGAAATTCATTAATGGTCCTCTCTGTTTCTTGTCTATTAGACGTGCTAGTGTTCAAAAATATCTATAGTGGAGAATCGAATATCCAGGAAGATGGGCGAAAAGTTTTCAAGACTCAGAGGATCAGGAAGTCAGCTGCAAAATTGTGTCTTCTAGGTATGAGAGGGAAACTATGCCTATGTAACTTCAATAGTACAACTGCTTAAACAAGACCAAAATGATGACACCACCAGTTGACATTCCAATAGGTATGGGTGAAATCTCACAAGACCTCATACACACATGAAGCACCTCATTAAGAAGGCAATGAATGCCTGCTTGAGAGAGGAGAATTTTCTTTTCCAGGGATAAATCCTGGGACTCATTGGATTGGTTATCCAGTGCCAAGTGGTCAGCTATAGAAACATGTACATGCAGACTACACTAAATGGATTCTCCATGTCGAATTTATATATTTATCCATTCATATGTATTTGTAAAAAATGAATAAGAAAAGGAGGCTTTGGATTTTGAAGAGAATCAGGGGAAGGGCATGAGAGTGATAGAAGGGAAAACAGTGAGAGAGGGAATAATATAATTATATTTTTATTAAATAAAGAAATAGAAAACTAGAATATTGGGATAAATTGCAAAAGAATATCTGTAGTAACTATTTAGAAAGAATGAAGATATTTGTGTAAGATCTGGAAAAATAGGAGAGCTGTACTATTGCTACTTTCATGAGATCCTCTAAACAGTTCTTGAACACTAACACAAGAATGAATTTGTCCTTACTCTAAGCTGAGAACAATTCCTTTGCTGTCTTTTGCCATGACTATTCTTCAGGTTTTTATTAGTTATACAAAGTTCCTCTGGCAAAAGAAAATGTCTTACCAATTAGGAAATGTTATCACTACTTATTCTGCATTCATTGAAGGCGTCAGAAGTAAGCAGAATCAGGGAGTAGAGCTATGTTGTAAGTTTGGTTAATAGAGACTTATAGCAAATTTATTACAAACACTTTGCATTTTGGTTTCTGTTATGATAATTGGTCAGTCATCTATGGGGAATCGAAACAAAAGATTATTGAAGATGAGAACAAATAAGTGTTGGAGGCTGCTCATTCATTTCCTGTTCATCCAGACCTGAAATAATCACACTGAAACCATATTAATTGGAACACTGCTTGGGCAATTACTCCAGCATATTCCTGGATAGCTCTTACATCTTAAATTAACCCATTTCTATTATTTTATATTTTACAACGAGGCTCATGATTTACCAGAATGGTTCCTGGTCATCTATCTCCTTTGGTGAAGGCTACATGGCCTCTCACTGACTCTGCCTTCTTTCTCCTAACATTCAGTTTAGTTTTTCTACCTAGCTCTATTCTTCCCTATCACAGGCCAAAGCAGCTTCTTTATTCATTAACCAATAAAAGCAANNNCTTTATTCATTAACCAATAAAAGCAACACATATACAGAAGGACTTTGCACACCAAATAAGTTTTTTTTTATTCAAAGGGTGGGGATTAGCAAGGGAGGGACAGAGGGAACAGATACTGAACAAGGCCCCTATGCCTGTTATCCCTTATGTTGCTGTTTCCTAATGTAACACAAAACTCTGTAAATTCTACTAACTTGCTCAGTATGAAGCATAGGGTGTTAAATTATTTTCCAAACCCAACAGAAAATGTATTTACTTTATTCCGGAGATTGCATTTTAAGCATATACTTAATAAATTCTTAATATCTTTACATGTTATTACTAGGCCTTCCTCACTAACCCATTTTATTGACTGATAAGAGTAAAAGCATCTTCACCCTGCCTGGTCCAGGAAGTGGTGTGTGTGTGTGTGTGTGTCTGTGTGTGTGTGTGTGTGTCTGTGTGTCTGTGTGTGTGTGTCTATGTGTATGGGTTTGTATGTTTGCAGAAGACTATTAGTCCCCAAATCATGATATCAAGACTTATTATTAGTTATGAATGATGCTTGACCTCATCTTATGATTGTCCCACTAGCTCTTATAACTTAATTTAACTTGTTTCTCTTCATCTATGTTTTACCTTGGGGCTCTTTACCTTTCTTGCATTCTGCATGTCCCACTTCTCTGTTTCTTCTTTGTCTGGCTGGCTGGTGGGTGCCTGGCTGACTGGCCCCAGGTGTATCCCTCCCTCTCTCATTCTCTCTTCTCTCTGGAGTCTAGATTCTTCCTTCTACTTTTTCTCTCTGCCTATTCCTCTACTGTCTAGCAATTGGTCATTCAGCTTTTCATTAGACAAATCAGATGTCTTAAGCAGACAAGGTGAAACAGCAGCACATCTTTATATCAATAAACAAATGCAGCATAAACAAATGCAACATACCTTTACACAATTAAAGTAGTATTTCACAACATGTGTGTGTCTGTGAAGAATGATTAAAAGAAATGAAGCAGACTCCAGAGCAAGGGTCTCATCCTGCTTCATCTAACAAGCATCTTGGAAAGTTAGGACAATTTCAACAAGGAATTTTTGCAGTAGCAACTGGAACATCACAACTGATAGGGGCTTTGGAAATTTTGGGGGGGATGTCTCTAGGCTAACTGTTATTATCATTCCCCATTGGAAAAAATCAGTTGTATGTTTGCATTTAGTATTGACAAGGCTCTAACATGGTGATATATTAAGTAGCTGCAATATTTAGGTTCATATTATTTCCTTTCATTTTATTTCATGTTTTTATTTTATCGTTGTCACAAAGGCAAATCTAAAGCATGCCCAGATAAGTGGCTGGGAATTGGGAATTCTATGTAGATACTGACTATATATACTTAAGACAACTTTCAGATAATCAAAGACTAATCTTTGTATGTCCTTACTGACATTATCTATCTAGTTTGCTGATTTAAGTTTTTGGTTTATATAAAGAAGATCATTATTTATTCTAGCTCAAAGAATATGAAGAGCTCTCTCACCCCTTTACTGCTATTTTTGCTTTCAGGGTACCTTACTTATCACATATTAGGAACATAAAGATTAGATCTATTGACAAGAGAATCTTAACAATACTAGAAACTTCAGAAATCATTTGTTAATACTAACATATTTATGGAGATATTGAAAACTAAAATGAATCAGAATGGTGTGACTGACCAAAATCTTTCAGCTGCTTGTTGATTTAAAGTGAAAATTAGTATCCCAGATTCTCTAAGTCAGTACCTACATTCTGCATGGCCTTCTTTTCATTATTTTAAAACTAAAAACATTTTCTTCCTCTCTCATTGTAATTACTAACATTATCTAGAAAGCATCTTAAGCTTCTGAGGAAAAAAAAGATAGCTTACATCACTTGTATCTTTTTTTGTCAACCCAACTTTGCTTCCTCTGGGAATCCAGTTCACAGCTCTGGAGCTGGGGGAGAAGTGCAGAAAAGAAGAGAAAATACTTCTAATAGGTTCTCCAATGCTGCAAACAACACTGATCTCCCAAACAATTCTGCAGTCACCATTTCTCTATGTCAAACTTAAATGTCAATATCATCTCAAAGGCTCATAGTATCTGTGTCCCCAAGGACTAAAGTTCCTAAGTGAGAACACAGGTGACTGAGGCACAAATTCCCATCTATGATCAGCATCTCACAATACAAATAATGAATGAGGCGCAAATGTTCCACCTGTCTCAATCTTTGCATTTTTATTTTCTAAAGGGGCTAGAAAACATTTTCTGAGGATTCTTTGCTGAAATATTCATGATTTTTCTATGAGGCTGAAGGACACATTTATAAGACAGAGGTCTCTCTAACATAAACAGAAGGCTTTGGGCCCAGCTGGTGTTTGACAGTGGGGACATTTATCTTCAGTTAGCCTTTTGTTGAGGGACTTTCTTCCTTCACAAAAGCCCCCTTTTAGTATTCACTAGTAGAACTCATTAACTCCTTTACATCTGGACTTTAATCAGTGATTACAAACTTATATCCTATGAGAAATTAATTTATAGTAACATATCAAACAACCAAATCAGGTATGAACATAGCTTCTGTGGTAAAGTGAGACATTAGTCTGAAAGTATAAAATGACCCATTGGAAAGATATAATTTTACTCCCTCCAAGGGCAATATTTAAAAATTTAGCACGTATGTACATATAGACAATTGTGTTATATAAACAAGGGTCTATTAATATATAAATAGTGTTTAGCACTATGAAGACAGGAATTTAAAAAAAAAACCAAAACAAAATTTTGAGTCTTTGGGCTTAAAGCTGCTTTAGGCCAAGCAGTGTTAGACAGCTCACATATCCTCCATAATGTAAGTGTCTTGATAGCTTGAGGTGTGAGGTACTAGTCTAACCTTGCTCTATGACATAGAAATCCTAGCATATGCAGCATAGGAGTAACTTTAATACATGCAGGCTATATTTTTCCAGGTGGTCCAGATAGCTTCTGGCTATGTTCAACTAAAAGGAAATGGAGATAAAGGCAGGAGAAGAAACATCCTGATGTTTTGTTTAGTTAGTGCTAGTCCACACCCAGTACTGCAGCAGAACTTCTAGTGGTGGCTGTGGATCTAGTTCCCATGACTTAGGCCCATCGAAGTTCTACATTTTTTAAATGTTGCTGTCTCAAGGATTCTGGTAAGACCTCCATTTTATCTCTTAACCATAGAGGTGGTGGTGGCCTTTGGATGTTGCAACCCCCTTTACTTTGTGTAGTTTTCAAGTTCCTCCACCAACCTTGTAATTCATTTCTTATCTTAAGTATCTTCTCTATAAGGAAGACTATTTGGGAAGGGGAAGGACAACAGCAGAATGGGAAAGGGGTTTCAAGAGGAAGTAATATGGGAGCAAAAAATCATCATTATGCATACATGTGAAAGTATCCTAAGGAAATACATTATTTTGTAAAACTACTATATGTCAGAAAAACAAAAATATGAAACTACATAAATGCCATCATAGAACACCAATCAATTTCTTTTTCTGACATTCCCTGAATTAGTAATATTTTTTAGAAATAAAGCAACTGAATTTACTAGGTATTATCTTAACTTTATAATGATTACTAAGTCATTGACTTTGAGAAGTATGTCAGGGGATAGGGGACTTATCCTGTTGGGCAGAGATATTACCAAAATGAAAACATTATAATTTCTATAAAATAAATCAAGACGTGCAATTTAACAGCTTTGGATTTCTTGGTTGGGCACCCTGATGGTTAACACTAGCTATCAATTTGACAATATCTAGACTTGCCAAAGAGGAAGGTATCAATGAGAGACAGTCTGTAGTGTAATTGACTTATGAGCATGTCTATAGGAGACTGTCTTAATTAGGTTAATTGATGTAGGAAGACCCAGCCTACTGTAGTTGGCACCATTCCATAGGCAAGGGATCCTGAACTGTATAGGAGTGAAAATCAAACCGAGCTTAGGAAAGTAAGCATGCATATATTGATCTCTTACTACTTTTGACTGTAGCTGTGATATGACCATTTGAAGCTTCTACCTTTAATTACCCACAATGATGCATGATAACCTGGAATTGTATTCTGAAATAAATTCATTTCTCTCCTAAATTGCTTTTTAAATGTAGTTTATTACATCAACAGAGAAAGAAGCCAAATAGGCATTGACTGCCATACTGAGGATTTGTTTAAAATCAAGTATATACTGTCCTATTTATTTGAAATATCAAAGGTAATTATGCCCTCCCTCTATTAACATCAGGAAATATTTGAAGGAAGAAAGAATATATGTTTTCTCAATGATATTTTCAATTTTCTCAGTAGTCTTTCTTACTATATTACTACCATTTAAAAATGTAAGAGTTTTCTCTGTTATCATTTAGTTAGGTGTTCAGAGCTATGCATTGGGTTCATCTAATAATCATTATAGATCTAGTCCTTTGGTAGCTCAATGAGAGCATATGGATCTTTTAGGCTTCTTAATTCCTACATATCATTCCATTTTGCCCTCAGATCAGTTATTCCTGTTACTATTTTTACAACTATACTTCCAATTATTTTATATTCATTGTAGCAGACAGTTTCTGAGGCATGCATCTCTAAAAATAGAAGAAAAGTGCCCAAGGATAGACTGTCAGTCTAGGTCTGAGCATCCATGTAAATAAGCAAGATAGGAGAAAAGAGGAAGAAGATGGTGGCAAGGAGGAGGAAGGAAGTGATGGAGAGGAAGAAGGGGAGAGTGAGCAGAAAAGGCAGGCCAGGAGCACAGAAATACAGAAGATAAAAGATATAGGGTAGGAAAAATAGTTTTACTGGCCTAATGCAATTTTTTTCTTTTGCTGAGAGTGATCTAACACACTTTAACATATGGGGACTTGTAATGACAGAACATGAAGGCTATGCCAATTTTCTATAGTTAGTGAAGGTCTTTTTCTCATAGAACCAAGCAATTTTGTAGACAGAGATTCTGTTTCATATAAATGATGGATCTCAATTTAGAAGAATTTATCATTATTATAGACCATAGAAACAAACAAAATTATTCGTTCATCCCAGGAATATAGTTGAGAATTAGTTGATTTCTTCAAAGTATTTTTGTCTGTGTCTATGGGAATTGAGTATCCTGCCACCTCCCTCACTTCCTACCCATAATTAGAAAGTTTTATTTTGGGGGTTGATAGTTAGGGTGGGTACATTAACTTGCTAAAATTTTGTAAGATACTGGGGCTCAGCTGGATTGTGTTAGTCTTATGCTGGAGCCTGCTATCTTCTGCAGCTGACACATGATGTGACAGAAGCTTGGCTTAAAATACAGCAAAAGAAATTCTTACAATTGGTTTGAGGATTTGTTACTGTCTTGTCCTATAAAGAGGCAACAGATGACTTGACCAAAATAGCATTTTTAGATGTGGGATCCCTAATGTCTAAGGGAGGGGTTTGAAGACGTTTTGAGTACTTCTCTTCCTCCTCTGGCACACCTGAAATGGACCCAAAATGCAGGATGTCAATCACCCTTTTTTGACATGTCCTTTCTACTCTCTACTTTTGATATCTTTTTCTTCCTTTCTCTCCATCTTCTTTATCCACCATTCTCAACACACAAACACTCACACATACACACACACACACATATACACACCCAAACACACACAGAGGTATGTAGGTAGATAGATAGATAGATAGATAGATAGATAGATAGATAGATAG
>LOEQ01015078.1:0-16351 GCA_001685075.1 Bramus lutescens
GAATAGAATGTGAGCTTTCAGAAAAGACTCAAATGTGAACAGTACTGGGGACCAGATTCAGCATCCTGTTTCCTGAGATGAAAGGAAACACTTCAAAATTTCCCCTTTACTTCCTTATGCTTTAAATTCTCTGTAGATAAATGTCTGTATCCATGAAAACACTTCTCTTCAGAGAAAAAGCAACCATTTGCCCCCCCAATAGAAACCAACCTTATTTACCTTTATTTTTGTTATTTGATCATAAATATGGTATACCTCCTTAGTGACAAAGTTCAGACAATAAAATTTTGAGGAAGACACTGAGCCTCACCAGACTATGTAGGTCTCCAGATAATAACAGTATGCAATAACCTTGTGTTTTTTTATTCTTATCTATTAATATAATAGATATTTGCTACTATTTTTGTGAACTTTATTATAGTATACAGGATATAAAAGGCTGGAGAGATGGCCTACCAGTTAAGAGTGCTTGCTGCTCAAACCGACTGTGTTTGAGAGAGTCTCTCCCCACCCACTCACCAGAGCTGGATAGTCCGCATCTGTGTTGCTTTGATGGATCTGGGTTTGGTTCGCAGCACCCAAATGGCAACTCACAGCCACCTGTAACTTTAGCTCCAGGGGATCCAACACACTCTTTTTTGTCTTCCCTAGGTGCCAGGCATGCACATACATGCATGTGGATAAAGCACTCAAGCTCGTAAAATAACATGAAATACTAATGAAACACCTTACTCTAGTGCACTCCAGGTGCAGAGGTGTAAATTCCACCCATTCAACAGGGCTTAGGCAAGCACCTTTGTCAGGCTCTCTGATGGTCCCCTCAGGACATAGTCTAGACCTGGCCTTGCTGAGTCAAGGAGTGCACACTGGTAGGTTAGAGATGCATCACCAGTCAACAACTGCAGAAAGTCCAGAATTTAATGTCCCCACCGACTGTGTTTGAGAGAGTGCATTCCAATGTTATTGATGGGAAAGCTACTCAGCAAATTTGCATGTATTTGATTAAGACTAGGGAAAACATCTTTTTTATTTCCTATTGCTTTTTCCTCCCCATTCCTTGCCTCTTGAGTCATGTGTGAGCCAGCTTGTTGTTTTCCTTTGTGGATATTCATCCTTTCCTGGATGGCTTTCAGACTCGCTTTATGCATGCAAATTATTAACTCTTACATCACACATGACAGCTAAGAAGCCTCCCCACTAGACATCTGTCTTGAAAATAAATAATGATGTTTGATACTGGAAGTTTTTTTATATGTATACATCCAAAGCTGTAAATACTCTTTTTTATTTGGAAATTCAATTTTTGCTAAAATTTTTTTCTATATGAATTATAACAATGCTTCACATTTTTCTAGTGCTCTTGTGAATTTTGTCATTAAATTGTTTTAAAAATTATTATTATTGTTCTTTTGAATAGTCAGGCCATTATCCTAGTAACTTTCAGAGGCAAGACAAATCCTAAAGAGATATGGATGGTATATCCTGGCATTTAAATCAAACTCAAATGCTTGAGTTATCTAAAGAAACCCTCAAATGTTAGACCCATTCCCCTTATCTACTCTGTATTATAGGGAGAAAAATATTGTTTTCATCTTCACTTAAAATGTGGCTTTCGCCTGGATGTGGAGTTTCCCTTTCTTAAAAGGCAACAGGCAAGATGCACATTCCAAGAATTGAGTCATGATGTCATGTCTTTCCATAATGGGCACAAGGGGAAAAATATCCAACACCCAGGAACAGCCCGTTAAATACGGCTCTGCCTTGCTCTACTGAAGGCAGACTCTGGCTAGTTACTTTTCACATCACTGTAATGAAACACTGGCAGAAACAACCTGAGGAAGAATGGTTTATGCTGGGTCAGGGTTTAAGGAGACATAGTTCACTGTGGGGCAGAAGAGGTGGAAGCTGGAAGAGGTCTGTTCACACAGCAGGAGCTCATGGTGATGCCTTCTCCTGGGGCCAATCAGAAAGCAGAGGTGGGGCCAGAAGCAGAGCCAAGGTTAAAAGCCTCAAGATCCATCCAGCTGGCCTATATCCACTTAAGCCTTCCATCCCAAAGGTTCCAAACCGCCCCAAACAGGGTCACCACAACAACCATAGCAACACTGAGGTTGGCTGACTGGCGCTTCTTGATGGACACCGAGGCTGGTATCAGAGAAGTTCTCTGGCTTCAGTGAATGCCATTAATCACAAGAAGAATCTCAAGCATTAGACATTACTATTAGCAACATCCTAGGACCTCTCTGATGGGAGCCAGAAAGCAATCAATGCTGGAATGCCAGTCTGTTAGCACAGGAAGTCACTGAAGTTCTCAAGTCCTAGTTTGGATTAGTTGAGGTTATATGGATTTGGAGGACATAAATAGAAAACCTGCTCAGCAGAAGCATAGGAACTGTTTTCATGCTTCGCAAATCATTGTCCCATGCTCTCTGTCCAGAATCCCGGACACCAAAAATGACAGAGTAGCCATTTTAGATCAGTTACGGTATCTGGGAAACCTTTGAAACAGTCCCAGGAAATGGGGAGATGGAGGGAGAGGAATTACAAGGACACCAGCTTCTAATTCCAACAGCTGAGGCAGCAAGCCAGGAACATGGTATTTCCTGCATGCAAATGAGAACAAAGGCTCACTTTTTCCTTGGGCTTATAAGCTTTTATAAAGGAGACACATACACCCCCTGGCCCAGTTAATTGACTTCTCCTACCCCAAGACCAGCAGGAAGCACAGCAGAGCCCTGGTCTGTTTTGACTGCTAAGACGACTCCTGGATCAGCTTAAGGTGTGGACTTTGGTGTCTCTTATTTTATAGCTTTCAGATTTATTGGTCCAGAGTAAGTCCTGAAACCAGCACATCCCTAAGCTGACCTTTTCTCCCACTGAGAAACTGAGACCTTTGTGAACTTGTCCAGTCTTGTTGAAGCCCCAGTTGTAACTAGCATGAGGGTTTAACTCTGACTAAGGCTTGAAAATGCCTCCAAATGCTGCCTGTGATGGAGAATTTCCAATTCATTTAACAGGACAAAAACAAAGCAAGACAAACCACAGCACAATCCCATGCTGTCTGGCTCTTTTGCTTGATTTCAACATTATTTAAACTCTGAACAAGTCCACCCAATCTCCTTCGCACTACCGTCTAAAACTATGTAATGTTCTGGCCTTGAGGAAGCCTTGTTCTCTTAGGTGTTCTATTTTGGAAGATGTAGGACTATGCCAGATCTTCTCGTCTCTAAGGGCGGATCCTGTGGTTGGATCACTGGGAGGAGTGAAAGTGAAGTTGTCGCCTTTGGCTACAGATCACATGATTTCCTGCCCTGTCCCTGTAGAGACTTAGGGCTGGCTGGTGGTGTCTCTGGGAGTTTGACTGTATGTCAAGTTCCCCAGTGGATTGTTCAAAGCTTGGGTTCATGATAAAGGGTACACACTATGTTTGCCCAGCGTTCTCCAAATGAGTAAGCCTCACTCAAGACAGTTCCTAGGGGCTCGATGCAGTCCAGGAAGTCATTTTGTTGGAACAGCATTTCTGGCATGAAGTTATGGGTCATTCAGAAATTCCTCAATCTATTTGCTGTTGACAGCTTGATTGCTTTCTGACATAATTCTTTTGCAGCCCAATTCATGTACACAATCAGATGTGCTCAAAGATTTGTCCTAAGATGGAAATAGGAACTAAAGAATAGAGGACTTGGCAGGCACTGAGTAGCTCTGAGGAACCAGAACCAACTAAATAGTTCGTTGCCTATCAGCAGCTTACTAAGATTGAATTTAAACTCCTAACTCACTTTTAAAAAAATGTTTCTAGTTGCTATTTTTGGCATGTCACACTGATTAGAAAACAGAGCAAAAAATTGCAGTGTCATTCTGATTTGGGCCTTGTCCTGTCTCTAAAGCAGAGTCTCTCTCTGTCTCTCTCCACTGCCCCCAGTGCTGGGACTTTGCCTGTCACTTTCCGTTGCTTGGAAGAAAATCTAGGGATTGATAAGCGTGTGACAAGGTTTGTCCTCCCGGTTGGAGCAACCATTAACATGGATGGTACAGCCCTTTACGAAGCCGTGGCCGCCATCTTCATAGCCCAGATGAACGGTGTCGTCCTGGACGGAGGGCAGATTGTGACCGTAAGGTGAGCCAAGCGCCCATGGAAGGAACAGAGAAACATCCATCTTCCTTGCTCTCACTCCGCGCGAACTCCACTTGACGGAAGCTGCTCCAGTGAGGCACAGTGAAGGAATTACTGGCAAACATCAAAAGCGAAAAGACAGGAAGGGAAGGGGCTAGTGGTATATTACGCATGCCTGCTCACGTCACAGCCTAGATGTGATGTGACCAGTTAGTTCATTCAACCAGATGTGGTGTGACCAGTTAGTTGTATGCTCATCTAACACACAATGAGAATTAGGCTTGGAAGGATAGTGGCTTGTCTCAGGCTATACAACTCATCTGAGCTGGCATGGCTGTGGCTGGGGTGACATTTACTAATTCTGGGTCAATTATCCTGTCATTAAAATATCTCCTTTTCTGGATAGGTTAGCTAGCTCAGTGGATAAAGGTACTTGCCAGCTTTATACTTGACTTCAATCCTCAGGCCCAACATAATGAAAAGAGACAACCAAATCTTCTGATCTCCAGACATGTACTGTTTGCACACATAAATATGCAATATTAATATTTTAAATATGCCCCTTTCAATGTTCCAAGGCATGATAGTACACATGATGAGCTACTGAGATTCCTCAGTATGACATAGGACATGTTAGTGTAAATAAGTAACACACAATTGTGCTTTCACTAATGCATTTATTTATTGCCTGTATTTACTATTGTTTTGACATTGAGAACATGGTCCCGAGAGGTCATCTAAAATGCCTTGCTTCTCCATAAACGGAGATCTTATTTGTAGGTAGAGTGGCTTCAGTCTTTAAACTATTCAATGTGCTGACATTGTACTATGAAATCATTTTAGTATCGTCACTGCTACTTCAACTAGGAACTTCAGTTAAATTAGGAGACAGGTCTCGGCTTTAGTTAAAATAGAAAACACAACAAAAAGCCAGTGAGCTTCCTCCTAGTCCCACTCCCTCTCACAGTGTCTTGGATTCCCATCTACAAATGAGGAAGGCATTCAGAGTTGAGGACTGTTGAATTGGCAGTTGGTGGGCTGAAGCCAGCTGGGAGCCTTGCTGATTGTTCTGTAATGTGCTATAAAATAATTAGAATGTTAGTGTCTTTTCAGACAGGTGTTTTCCATTCCCTGGTCACCCCTGCCCTCACCACCCAGACCTGGCCTTGTCACCTACCACCAATGCCTGTCCCTTTAAGACGTTAAAAGTTATTACTTTGGGATGTTGTGAATTACGCTCCCTTTCTCTCTCAGATTCTGTGAGACTGGTAAATGCAACGGCTAGGTGGATCACATTCTGTATAATTAATGTACTTGCAGGCAAAAGAAAATCCGAAGAACTGTAGCAACCACAGCCCCACGGATTCATTTTGAGAAAAGATTAGATTGTCATGGAAATAACTTTCAGCTTCTATAACAAGAAGAACTCCAGTCTTGTGGTGCCCCTGTGGTGGCATTCTTCATGTCACACCTCAGACATTGCAGCAATCTGCAAAGGAAGGATGGCTTTTGTCCCCATTTCACAGAACAGTAAAATGAGGCTAAGGGTGTTTATGTGAAACCTTGCTTTTAGGGTGTCATAGGCAGGAGCCACATGTTGACCCCTTAGGCAACCTCTTGGCACTCCCTACCCCTTCCTTTCCCTAACTCAAATGCAGCCGTTAGAATAATGGTTCTGTTGGTCTCGTCTCCACTGCACATGAAGAAGAGGCCACACCCTTTGTGTCCAGATTCATGTAGTGGACTTTCTGCCCTTCAAACCCTTGACAATAAGGCCTTCTCTACTTTAGAATGACAGCTGGTGTCCGGCCTGCAGCTTATTCTGTAGGAGGCCTTTGGTGGTCTTAGGATCACTTTAGGTGACAATCGAAAGAGTCGGGGAAGGGGGGGTCATTTGTATCTGATTCTCCCCATGTTGACCTTATTGAAAGGTCAAGCTCAGGCACTGGAAATTGAGATTCTCAGTGTTTTAGGGGCTGACACCCCAGACACCCCAGAGAGTTGCCACCACAGGGCCCTGCCTCATTTATCTATCTGGGAGTCTTTTAGCCAATTTAGAGCTATTTTTGTTGAGTTACTAGTTCCTTTCATTTCCTTATAGCCATTCCAGAATATTTTAATGAACATTCCATACACATCAAATCTTGGCTGAACAACTAAGTAGAACAAAATGAAACCTTACCAGGCTTAACATATGATTTGGAAATACAAATAATGCCTTGTAAAGCTATCTCATCTGGCAGATGAGGAGCCTGAGACTCAAAGACTCTAGTCATCCAAAGGATGGCTAAAATTCAAGTTCCCAAATTTGGATATATTTTTCTGCTTACTACAGATTCATTTGTGGCCTTTGGGGTGACTTTAGAAAAATGGGTAATGTATCTCAGCTGGTGAAAATAAAGCATGAAGAAAGAAAAGAACACTTTCCCAAGACCATGTTTATAAGTGGTGAAGTAGGACTTGAACCCAGGCCACCTCAAAGTGGGTGACACTGCTTCTGCTATAATTGGCATATACTATTGGACTGCCTTTGTGTGTTGATTTATCTGACCTTACAGACATCTTTGCTGTATATGCTAGAGTAGAACTTCCATCATCCTCATATGTACCACAAAGGCAGCAGTCACAGAATCGAGGTGGTTGGGAGCATCATACATGGCACATATCACCCTATCAATGACAATCAATAAAGTCAAACAGTAATCCTATCATAGTAAGTGGAAATGTGGCTATGGCACAATGAGCACCACAAATTAACCACAAAGGGAAGCCTGCTTCAGATCAGAGTATCAAAGATGGATCTTGTCCTAATAGATATCACCTGAGACTTCCAACTTCCCATACTTGAAAACTCTTAGGTGAAAGGGCTTCTTACCTTAATGAAGCCTTTGGCCAAGCAATGATGGTTTCATGTTCTTTCATTCTTAGCCTTGACGGCAATCAGGCTTACCCTCCAGTGCACACTGTGAGATTAAAATTAGAGCAATGACTAAGTGACTGGAATTTCATCAGCCTTACATAATTTAATCTACTTGGGATTTATTTTATATTAACAATGCTACTGTTGGGAAATTTCACTGAGCAATTGGATAAGGTTGAGGTTGGCAGTATGTGTTTAAATCTTGGCCTCTGGGCAAGTTAAGTCAAATCCTCCTTAATTGTAGCCATCAGAAGGTCTGCCTCTACAGGCTCCCACATGGCGTATGTGTAGTTCTCTGCCTGCCATGTGTCTGGGGGAAAAGTAGCCAAGTCTAGCTTTATGTTGTGCTGTTGTGTAACTCCTTCATTTTCTCTTCTCCCTTATGTATGACAGCAATGACCAAGAACTTTATGTATATTTATTAAGTCACAGGCCTCCCAAGGTCATCAGGAGTCAGCACGCAACAGTATCAAGCAGAGGAGTGTTCAAATCCCAGAAGACCACATTGGATCTTAGTGACCCTAAGTGACCCTTCCCATCCAATCCCTGGTTGTCTTATGGTGAAATAACATGCTTATGTACCTTGCATGGTTATTGTGAAGTTCCGCTTTCATGTTGTGTACATAAAACTTGGCACAGCCTCCAGGAACTTGCCTCTGGAGAAACCAGCCAAGGAAGTGGAATATCAGACAGGCCGAGGGACCAGGGGCAGGTTGGGAAATTCTCTAGAACACTATCTGTAGGAGGGCAAAGTTACTGTTAACATTTGACTCCCAACAAGAATTTATGTACATGTAAGACTTTGTTTCACAGAATCCAAAAACTAGTTAGATCGAAATGGCCACAGTACTTGTAAGAGTGACTCATGACCAAAGCAACCGATGCTGTAAATCAAACAACCAAGGCTAAGGATGACTGGAACCCAGGAATCCCCTCTTCCCTTCTGTTCTGTCCTTACTGGGGAAGGTCTGAGGATTCCCAGCTGTGGGGGCTTCAGGGAAGTTTCACTCCCACAACTCTTGATAAGAATGAGTTTGTTGGCTAGGGGGTTGTGATGTGCCCAACCTCTTTTAAGTGCCTTTGCACTTATTGGTTCTTAAAAGCCGCTGGCTACATCATGAGTGAGATCCCCTCCTCACTCCTTTGCCCAGATGTGGAAGTCAAGGTATAAAGAGATGCCGTTGCCCAAAGTCATGTGGTTGACAAGTGGTAGAGCTAGGATTTGAACCTAGCATTTTTTTTTAAAAAAAGAAAGAAACGAAAAAAGTTACTATACACCATCTGCTGTCTCAAATGAATTCAGCCATGTAGTTCTCTAAAACCCAACACCAGCTCCATGTTGGTGTGAGAAGGAAAGGGCACAGACATGTTCTGTAGATCACACCATGAACAAATACGCCAGCTCACTGGCGCTCCAAGAACTTTCCTTTCCTTCACATCCCTCTCAATTACAGGTCTTGGGATTCTAGGCCTGGTCACCTTGATGGTCTGACTTGGTTAGAGCCTTCTGAGAGCCTGGGGTTTGGGGGCCTGAGTACCTGTTCTAGAAACATTCTAACATTTTAACTCCGAAGCAAGCAGTCCCCATTTTCTTGAGCAGTCACAAAATCACAATGGGGAGGCTTATTTTAAGAAACAACATTCCATTAAGAAGGGGCAGCTCCGAGTCCCAGGAGATGGCTTGCTTGATAAACACAGGGACCTGAGTTCGATCTCCAAGCCCACATAAAAATACCAGGCATGGTGGCAAATGTGTTTCATCCTAGTTTTGGAGCATGGAAGGCAGGTAGGTACCTGGGACACAGTGGCTAGCCAGTGAGCTCTAAGCCAATAAGAAGCCCTGCCTCAAAGGGAACAGTGGTATCCTTGGTTTAGTCCTTGAAGATGATATCCAAGATTGTCTTTTGACCTTTGTTTGTATACACTAGCAGGAATATGTACACCCACACACACCTAAGCAATTAAAAAGGAAACGATTGATTCTATAAAATGACATATACAAAAATCAAAATGTCACTGCCAGTTAGTGAGCCTCAAGAACCCTCTGATATGTAGACAGGACACTGGAACACAAGATTAACCTTTGAACTCTGGAGAGAGTTCAGAATGGTGCCAGGTATGCTCCTGATGTTGCTTGAAACGTTGATGGAAAGTGCATGAGAAATTTCCTTTTATTCCATTATCGTGACGTGGCACCCTCTTCCTGAATAATGTCTTTTCCAGCCTTGGGGGACATGTCCAGGCAAGTGAAGCTGAATGTCTCCTGGAATATGTTGATGGCTTCCCATGATGTCCTCTCAGTCGGTTCTGAATATTTTCTAACCTCAAGTCTCATGTTAATATTGGCAACGATCTCCTTAGACTCTTGCCACGTAGTCCAAAGAGCTGTGGCACTCACAGACACATGGAGGCATAAACAGAAATGAATGGAGTTGTGTTCCCACAGGAGGGCTGAGGGTGATTTATTTCTTCACCGTTAATATTTCCATGCCTGCTTTAGAACTTCGACTGCCTTCATACTGTATACCTTAGGCTAATTGGGCATCACAAAGGGGACATGACTCCAATCCATGAATTTATAAGCTTTCATTATTGTTGAGCTCAGTTCCTGGAGAGTAGTATTTCACATTTCTTTGTTCCTTGGAGAAAGAAAGAGATTTTCAATGACCATAGGAAAATTGGAAGGTTTTTTTTTCTTATCTGCAAGATTGCCAAAGGTAAGTTTGCCAAGACTCTTTTTCTTCCCCTGACCTGGCTTTCTCTGTCCTTGCAGCCTCACAGCCACCCTCGCGAGCATTGGTGCAGCCAGTATTCCCAGTGCCGGATTGGTCACCATGCTCCTCATCCTAACAGCCGTGGGCCTGCCAACGGAGGATATCAGTCTGCTGGTGGCAGTGGACTGGCTCTTGTAAGTGCCCTTGGGCTGGGTTCTTCTGGGGATTGTGAGTGCTGCCTTCTAGGAGTAGACAGGTGACAAGATTGCAGTAAGACTTTAGCCAATCTCCCTTGGTAATTCTGTGTGTGTCCCCTCTCCTCTCTCCTATAAAAGTTACTATGTCTGCATTTCCATTATTTTATATTTTACCACGAGGCTTGTGGTTTACTGGCAAGGTTCCAGCGCGTCTGTCTCCTGTGGAGGCTACATGGTGTCTCACTGACTCCACCTTCTTTCTCCCAGCATTCAGTTTAGTCCCCACAGCTTTACTTTGCCCTATCACAGTCCAATACAGTTTGTTTATTTATTAATCGATAAAAGCAACACATATACAGTACTTCCCACATCATCTACACAGGTGGTCTAAAGAATTAAAAAGTAATTTGAGTGTTGGGACCAATTGAGTCCTGGCCTTCAGCTGCTCTTCCCTGTCTAGAGCCTTCTAATTGAAGTACTAAAAGCTGTGCTTTGCCTGGAGGATCAGAGGATGGGATTTTCACCTGTTGGCCATTGACTACAGGGTATTTAAGCCTCCATGGTGCTATTAAAAGAGGGCTTTTGTACCAGCGATTGGAGGTCCGTGTGTTGGTCTGTCTCTGCATGTTTCCTCGCGAACTGGCTTCTAGCAGAAGGGGGGGTGTGTGCACGGCATTTGAGGGCTTGTAATTTAGTGGGGTGGCAGATGAATCATAATAGAAAAGTAAAATATAGCAATGAGAGGATCTTGGGCTACAGTTCAGTTGGCAGAGTGTGTGCCTAGCTTCCATTCCCAGAACTGCATACACCAGGCTACATGGTTCATAGCTATAATACCAGCACAGGGCAAACACAGCTGGATGATCAGGAAGTCAAGATCATTCTTGGCTACATAGGGGGTTTGAGGCTAGCCTGTGCTATGGGAGACCCTGTATCAAAAAGGAAATGTATCAGTAATGATCCAACTAATGATATATGCAAAGAATCTCAAGACGTTCTACTGAGTGAGTGGAGCCATATACAAAAGAACGTGCACTGTGTAACTGCATTTACATTAAACTCCCAGGGAAGACACTATAAGCCATAGCTGTGAAAAGTTATCGTTGGTTCCCTGGCATAAGGAAACTTTGAGGAATGATAGAAATACCCAATATTCACAGTTGTTTATATTTGTCATAACTGGTTGAACTATGTGCTTTAAAAAGTCGGTGCATTTTAATGTACAAAAGTTACAACTAAATAAAGCATAATTTAAGACAACATACAGTTAAAAGCACAATGTTGAAAAGAGTTATCTATGTCAGTCTAAGATGAAAGGGCAAAAAAGAGCTATGAGAAAGCAGTAGAAGTGGTTGCTGAATTTGGGTGCACGCTATGTTTCTGATCCTGTAATAGGCTATGCTAGTCCTGAAAGTTTGCTGTTATCATTGCCACACTGTAGGTCAGAACTCTGAGGCTTGGACTCAGGAATGAACAGAGATTTGACCCTAGGCCTGCCTGCTCCTGGAGCTCTTCATATTCTTGCTCCTGGTCAGATTTGAGTTTCAGAAGGCAGGGCTAGCTATGCAGTCATACTGATAAGAAGCCCAGAGCTACTTGGGTGGAGGAGAAACAGGGCATCCCTATCAAAGCCGTCTGTGCAAAGGCATGGAGCTAACAAACAGTGTGGAGTCTTAAGTGATGGAAGGTGAGGTAAGGTGGACAACACCCTTGAAGACCATGTAGGGAGGTTGAATCTGACTATGTGCATTTAGCCAGGCTGCATTTCCCGATGAAGAACATGTTACTAGTGTAGAAGATTCATAGCCCATTTATAAATGTGGACAAACTAGATCATCTCTAAGCAGGGAGATTGGAATAGAGCCTCCCTAAGGCCTTAAAGGACACTGCTGTTTATTGACCATCATACCATGCCGGGAAGCCATGTCACTTTCTGGTTGGCTCTTTCATATTGGAGGTATGTTGTAGAGATGGCTTGACTAGGACCTCATGTCTGTCTCTGCCAGCCTCTCATATTCTGATGGAGAGCCCTTCTCTGACATCTTTCTTTTTTTCTGTGCCCTGTGTTGGCTGTGGTATCTACTCAAGTGAGGCAGCTATGAGTTGGTGGTGGCCCAGGGTGAGGAGGACTAGGAGGGAGTCAGATGAAGGAGACAAAGGTGTGAGGTGAGATATGTGTGAGGAAAAGGACCAAGGGGAAAGGAAGACATTGTCAGTGTTTGGGGACAGAGGACATAGTAGGAGTCCGCTAACCTTAACCACACAAGATGTGACAAAGGCAGATATCCAATTCTGTCCCCTTCCCCTGTCACTCGTTGCTTTCATTCTCTTCTAGCTTTCCCTTCTTGAGCCTCCTCGGTTTCTGCTGTGGAATCTCTTGTTTGCTGCAACTCCATTGCCTCATCTCTTCTTGTATTATTTTCAAAAGCCCGAAACCCGCAATTAGAATCCATCTTTTCAGGGCTAGGGAATGGCTCACGTAGTAATTGGCTTGCAAGCCTGAGGCCTGAGTTCAATCTCCAAAATCCATATAAAAATAGTAGGTGTGGGCCATCAGGATGACTCAGTGAGAAAAGACACACTTACGGTGCAAGCTGGCAACCCACGCTCCATACCTGGAACCCATGGAAAGTGGAAAGAGAGAACCAACTTCACAAAGTGGTCCTCCATTTTCTACATATGCATCGTTGTGGCACACACACACTAAAAAATTATAAACTGGTCACAGTGATGCATGCATTGTAATCCCCGCACGGGGAGGGGGGGCAGAGACAGGCAGATTTGCGGCCTGACTTCCTAGCCAAATCAGTGAGTTCCAGGCTGGTGAGCGGCAGGAGAGCCTGACTCACAAACAAGGCTGGTGGTCTGTGATGAAAAGTGGCTGAGAGCTAGGTTTGGTTTCTGGCATGTCTCCCATACACATATACACTTGTGCACACACAGGAACCATCACACTTGTGCTTGTACATGTGCACACGAATGCACACACAATTTCAACTCTTAAACATTTGTGCTGGTAGAGCAGTCCCCCTGTCACGCCAGGGTCTTAGAGTGGTGAGTAAGCAGTCACATCACCAGGAATGAGGGAGAGACACACTTGTTTGGCAGGTACGGCAGCATCTCTGCATCAGCTCTATGGAGTATGTCTTAGACAAGGACACTGCTAATCACAAGGGTCAGTGTCTTGCTGAGGCACAGTAGAGCTAGTATTACCAGGACAGGTAATGACTCTCTGTTTTCTGTCCTGGAACTCTCTCTGTGAACTAGGCTGGCCTCAAACTCACAGAGATCCATCCGCTTCTGCCTCTGGAGTGCTGGGATTAAAGGCATGGACCACCCAGTCTTTCTGTTGTTTCTTCTATTCCTTCTTTTTCTTTATTGTTTTTATTGAGTTATATATTTTCCTCTGCTTGCCTCCCTTCCTTCCCCTGCCCCTCTACCCTCTCTCATGATTCCCCACACTCCCAATTTACTCAGGAGATCTTGTCTTTTTCTACTTCTCATGTAGATTAGATCCATGTATGTCTCTCTTGGGGGTCCTCTCTGTAGTCTAGGCTCTCTGGGATTGTGACTTGTAGGGTGGTTTTTCTTTGCTTTATGTCTGTTGTTTCTTAATTGTCACCACAAAGTCTGTCGGTGGAGAGGGGAGCAGAGAGGCCCAGAGTGGGAAAAGCTGGAGAAGATGGACCACCTACATGGTCTTCCCCACGGGTTTTATTGTTTTTCCCCTTAAAAACTCACATTGACATTTCACTTTCATTTGAACAGAATTAAGAGATGGGACTTTAAGATCTGCTTGCTCCAGAAAGAGTGGCACTGGTGCCACCATACAATGATGAGTTTAGTCCCTTCTTCCTCTTGATTTGTCCTGTTACTTTCTAACATTTGATGGCACAGGAGCATAGCCACACCAGATTCTGGTACCTTCATCAAAGACTTATCAGGGTCTATAGCTCTAAGAAAAATCAATTTCTGTTCTTTACAAATGGCCCAGTCTCAAGTATTTTGTTATAGTACTACAAATGGACAAAGACATTCTCGAGTCTATGTACTAAAAACTAAGAACCTTTTGTTTGCCCTGTTTTCTCTTTTTTACCTCCCATGATTAAACTATAACCAGTAACGTAATGAAGTAGAACAGTGACATAGGACCAAGGCCTTAGCTACTCTTACAATTCAAGGTCTCTAGCCCCATCAAGTCTGCCACCGTGAGCCCTGGAGTTCTTGACAGTCTCCTGCTCTCAAGCCTGTTGGATGAGAGTCACTTCATGAAATTTTCAAGACCCTACCTATGTCTGACCTAAATGTTAGCAAATGGAATAGGATGACTGGATTCTCTCTGCTCACTCCATGCAGGTGCCCACATGCTCACACTTGTATGGGAGGGTATGGTGTCCTAACCACACTGCCTGCAGTATGCCAGCAGGAAGGATATTAACCAACAAAATTGATGACCCATCTGGATTCATTTCCTTGACAAAATCATGAAACAAACTAACAAACATTCCCTAGCTTGAACAGGAAAGAAGAGCACAATGCACCAATGCACCAGTGCACCAATGCACCAATGCACCAATGCACCAATGCACCAATGGAAAGCTCTTTTCTAGTTCTAAGGCTGTAATCTCAGGGGCTGAGGCCATGTGGTCAAGAAGGAAAGAAGAAGAAAGAGTGGAGGATCTTGGGAAGATGGGCATTGGAGTTGGGTCACATCTGCTTTCAATCAGTACTGAAGCCACATTCTTTTTCTACCAGAGAGCATTCTGGAAACAAGCGTCTGAGCTTGCTAAGCTGCAACCTTTGGATGCTGCTCACTGGTGTATAAGTGGGGCAGGGGCCGGGTTGAGATAGGGTTGCAAGGGGAGGTTGTCTGGTCCTTAGAAAAGTAGTTTGTGGAGGAAGAGCAAAGAAAAAGAGACGGTGGTAAGTATTTTCTTCTTTAGGCAAAATATGTAAGTTTTTTTTTTTCTGCTAGCAGTTTTTCAATTTAAAACCAAACAGAGCCTTGGAGACATTTAATGTGTCACAGTGTTTGTCAATTGCTGGAGCTGATCCAGCCTCCTTACAGCTCACTAGGCCCTAGTGCTTGTCTGTGGGCAAGCTTAGCTGCTCTGTAAATGTCATGGCAAAAACCAAGGTTCTAGAGCATTTCCAACTGCCTAGGTCCTGAAGTATGAAAAAATCAGGCCTGGTTAATACTTGAACCATCTCCTGGGACCCAGAAAACCTTTGTATCCAAACTCAGATATTTATAAGAAACTGTCGGAGGATGGTAAAGATGGAAGATGAAGGGAAAACGGAAACCCAATACCAAAATCATTTCCTGGGCCTGGCAAGAGCTATAAAGGGAAAACCACATACAGTGACATCAACATGTATTTGTGTTCCACGACTCATAAGACACTTGGTTAGGGAGATCTTTTCTGGACTCATACTTACTAAGCAAGGGTAGGTGTGACTGAGATGACATCTAGAAATGTTACTAAAATGATCCCTACCCCGTGGGACACTCCATGTATTACCACCCCTTTCTGGAGGGAGCAGAACTTTGGTCCTCAAACCGAGTCTGCACCCAATATGATGTGGATTCAGGAGGTATAGGATGGAGCTCAAGAACTGACATGTCTTCTGAGTTCCCAGGCGGTGCTGATGGTGGGGTTTGGGGTCTCACGTCTGGGAAAATGAGCTAGAATAGGGAGGGAGTTTGTGATCAGCCAGGATCTTCCTGACTGTGGGTATCTAAGCACTCTATATTGAAGGACTATTGACAGTTTATGCATCCATTCAATGAAATTAAATTGCCAGTGTATTAAGTATTAGTCATTGTTCTGATTACTTATCAGTTGCTTACTTAAAAGTTACAGGAATTTTTAAGGAATCTAAAAGTATATGTCCCATGTTGTTGAGGTAACTGAGAGATGTAATTTATCCTGTTTGGTGGCTATTAAATGACTAAGCTGTCATTCAAATACAGACAGCTTGGATGTTTCTTGGGTAGTCTAGGCCTGAGAAGATGAATTCTCTGATCCTTATTTAAGCATGTGCATAATTTTAAGTGTGTGCTCATATGAGCACATGTGCACACACACACACACACTACTACTACTACTACTACATACAAAACATACTTAACTACCACTCCTATCCCCATCTCTTTGAAGATTCTAGAAGCCCATGTTTATGTCAGTCTGTGGCTTTCATTCTTCATGCACACAGATTTCTCCTCATCTCTAACCTGTGCCAGCTTCACTCTAAAATGTGATCCACCGTCCACCAAGGCCTCCCCTCCCAACCATTGGGTCTCTAACTCAAGGCAAGGCAATCACAGATCCAGGGGCTGGCTGTACATAAAACTCCGCACAGCAAGACCAGTTTAGATAGGTCACAAAAGCTAAGGAGAATAAAA
>LOEQ01015080.1:1900-12773 GCA_001685075.1 Bramus lutescens
CCCACAGGGCAGGGAACCCTGACTGCTCTTTGGACTGGAAATGGAGTGGGAGGGCGAAGGGGGGAATTGGGAGGAGGGGAGGAGATGGAAATTTTTAATTATAATAGCAATAATAAAATAAATCTAATAAAAGATTAAAATATTTGTATATGCTAATAGATACTAACCTTTTAGTGGAGTATTAACTAAACTGAGGCTACATATGAACACCATGATATAATTTAAAAATAAGTTATTTTTATAATCGTTATGAAAATGTTATTTCCTTGACAGTGATTTTTAAAGGAATTTGTTTCACAATTTCCTCTTTCTTAATTTACTTTATGTTTGGTTTTATGATAAGGGTTCTTTCTGTGTAGCCCTGACCTCTGTAGGATTTGTTATGAAGATGTAGCCTCAAAATCACAGAGAACTGCCTGCCTCTGTCTTCACAGTGGTGTGATTAAAACATGCACCACCAAGCATAGATACAATTTTGTTATTAAATTAAGAATTGAACATACATAGGCTTCTTCTTCTGATAAAAGCCATTGGTTGCTTTTTAGGCAAAGATAAAACCTTGAGAATCTCCACACCCACTTGTCATACAACCTTGTGATATCATCACTCCTATCTTCTCCCTATTGTGCAGATTTCATGAAGACAACATTTCTGCAGTGTCTTGAAGGAAGTGTGTAAAATCAGGGGTACTTCTCTTTTGGCTTTTATGAACTTTTCACCCCTTTGTGATTTCTCTGAGACTTGGGCATAGTGCTCGCTTCGTGACTGTCTTGAATTGCATTGAGTACTCACTCGTCATTTCTTGTCTCTAATTACATCACTTCTACATCTCTGTATTAGTTCCTATCTGTTGAGAAAAGAATTATATTTTATTTTAACAAATATGATAGCTGCACTTACATATGCCTAAATTAATAAATATTTAAAATATATCTAGAACATATTTTGGTTTACGAAAATGACTATAGCGGAATCTCTTCTATGCTATACAGCCTCTGCGGTCTTAGTGATTTATCTAAATTTAGAGTGTTGGACACTTATCCACATCAACTGAGTGGATCTTAAATTTAGTTAAATATTTTTTCTTATTGCCAACATAAAAGTGAAACTCATGCACCATTAAAGTATCTTTCACTGTTGTTGTATTTAGTTAGCTTTGAAGTTGGTTAGAAGTATGTATTGCACTTCTGCTTGGCATCTTGCATAGTAGATCTTGACAATATGAGAGCTAGTCTTCAGAGAAAAGGCTCATAAGTCAGTTCCATTTTGATTTTTCGAAGTCTTATATACAAAGTAAATGGCTTAGTCAGTAATAGAGTTATAACTTTAAGTCTGGGAGGCAAACAAGGGCAATTACAATAGCATTTTTTTTGGAATAGTCTCTTTGGTCACCCTGAGAAAGAAATTGAAAGGGTATATCCTGTGTCTAGCACCAGAATTTTCTTAGGTAGGCTATAATACTAGCTACAGTACTATAGTAGCCTATAGTATAGCATGGCCATAGGATTATCATTATAAGTGGTGTACATACACACACTTAAAACTATCATATAAAATAGAGTATTTAAATAATGCAGAAAATAACTTGAAATTATTCTAAGTCAGAAGCTGGTAGTAATATATCACCCTTTTCCCATGCCACATGAACAAATGTTTTATAAAAATTAAAATTAATGCATAGTATTTATACTTTTCAATCTCTACTGTCCATTCACTATAAATTTTTTGAGGTTTCCAAAGGCTGTATATATAGTGACAAGCACCATTATCAATTCTTCCTGATCATTGTGTGGGTACATGCAGCACAATACAATTAACACCTCAATTCTTTTTACGTTTAATACATCAGGATGAATGGCTGCATGAATATTTATGGAAATATCATTGTGTGGATATGCATTTTCTTTTTTTTTTGAGTAGATATCTAATAGAAGAAACCATTTGTAGCACACTAAATGGCTTTCATGCCTTATAATTTTGTTGCTTCAAATAGTATGATGTGGTAATTATTTAATGATACCAAATCTGCCCTTTGCTCACTGTATATACTTGTTTGTCTGGTAATAAAGCTTGTTATTAAAATATAAATATAAAACTTTCTCTTATAAGTAATATTTAAATCTTCCAGGATTTTCTATAACTACTTGAGAAATGCAAGAACATTTAATAAGTAAAACAGAACAACAAAAATATTTCAATAAAATAGTTATTAAATAGTAGTGTATCAACATTGTATCTGTTATATGAGAGTAAAATAAAGAAGATCTTAGGGTTCACTGTTTTAGGAATGAAAGCTTACACGTGTTTCCCTAAAGGCAAATATGACAGAAGAGTCAGTGGCCTGTTTATTGCACCCTGTGAGGAACAAAGACATGAACAATAAAATGGGATCATCTTAGTAAGCCTAAACGGGTCCTTCAGGACAGTGATTGACAAATCATCCTTCACTTCAGACACATATGTAGAGGATAATGAGGTCACCAGAGAGGACTGGATAGATTTCTTAGATTTTTGTATAAAGATTCTGAGTCTAGATATTCTTGGTAGTAATAAAACCAATCCTATTTAAACTGTAGTGGTTTAATATTTAACTAGTAAAACTATGTAGGATTGAGTAATATTATTTTTAAATAATTAGACAGTACTTTTTCAATGAATAAAATATAAAAATTATTTGAAAATTTGAAATACCATACTTTCGATCCCAAGCCCTGTCTACTGAAGACATGACAATGAAGAAAAGAAGTAATGTGGGTTGACATGGTGACAAGGTGAGATAATACAGATCCTTAATGATAGAAATTAGTCTATTTTATATATGTGTGTGTGAGTATGAAAATATGGCTTGCAAATATATGATGAGAAACAATTAATATATCAAAAATGCTTTCCTCATGTGTGTCTAGATGTCTAGATAATCTTGGAGTACTTATAGCATAGATGCTTTGTGACAATTGAAATGGTTTAAAACTTAAGATTGTTACTAATGTAAGTATAGCAATAACCCCAGCGAAAGTTGGATGGTGATTATTGCAGAACATAACATAGATATAACACTCTTTAACATAGCAGCTATAGGTCTCCACAAAAGATGATTCAGCCAAAAATTTCAGCAGAGGTGGGGTGAAAATATTGGCAGTGGATAATTGATGATGGAAAATAATCATTCTTGATGTGGCCGCAACTAGGTTTGTCATGCTCCAGTTCCCCATCTTGTGTCCACATGACAGCAATACATGAAAATACTGAATTATCAAAAAAAGGAAATGATGTTGTGATGACATGATGATGCTGATAAGAAAAGAATTTCTGGGAATAAATGGGGTAGTTGATTGTGTTACATTGTATCTAAGTGTGGCATTCTCAAAAGCACATCTTTTTAAAAAAAATGGTGTGACCAATGATGGAAAACTAGAGAACCATGAAAGAGATTGCATTTTAGCAACACCAGAAAATTTTAATGTAGAAAAAAACAATTTTAAAGGACAGTTCATTTAAAAGAAAGGATTAGAGAATAACCATGCCCTATCATGGAAAGGTACATAGTAGATGGATGTAGTAATAAATGGATGTAGATGGCATCTTGTAGAGATCATCCATGATACTTCACTATAACTTGATACCTGTGAAACACTCTCAAAGTTTTCAGGGGTTAAAACTGCCTTGGAAATAGTGAATTTCCCGACCATCCTTTCTTCCTCCCTCCCTCCTTCCTTCCTTTGCTTCTTTCATTTTTTCCTATATTTTGAAAATGTTTAAGCGAAAATTGCCATTCATGAATTCTATGACCTAAGAAGTAAATTTAAATGTGTTATTCAACTTCAAGATATAAGTGATGTTCTTTTATTTTAATGATAAAAATACATGTATTACCATTGAGCCATGTCAAACATTATTAGTCTATTAATATATGTGTGTCAAAACTCACAGTAAGAATGATAAGGTATATCAGTTATTAAGCTTTTTCTTTTTATTACCAGAAAGCTAAAGCAAACAATAATGCTTATGCTTTTTGATGCTAGAAAAGAATTTCTATTAATTGAAATAGAATTTCATTCTTTAGATATCTGTAAGAATCATTTCTGAATGCATTTCATGATTGGAATTTATATTTATATCATCAGAATGACACAGATAGGATTGTTTGATGCATGAAACAGCAATAATTTACAACTCATGCCCAAAAAATAATTATAATACAAATACGCAAATAACACACAGAACACAATGTAAAAGATAACCTTATAAAAATCATAATTTACTTAAACAAGATCAAATGAATATTTTATAAATACATAAATCTTATTCATATAAATAAAAGGAACAAATAATTATTTCAGTCCTAGAGACTACATAATGTTAAAAATGAATCCAATAAATCAAAACACTTTAAGAGCTACAATCATGTAACTAGAAACATACTTATTTAAAACTATAGCATAATTGACCTCACCAATCTTTGTAACCTTTTTAAAGTATGTTCTATTGTAATAAATTTAATGCAACTCCATAGCAGAATTCATTATATTCATGACATTAAATTATGTGAGAATTCCTTTTAAAAAAAATACCACACTGTATCCATCTGTAAACTCACCAAGCTATGCTATATAGAATCAGGGATTAACAAAAATTTAAAATTGTTTTTGTGATTACCTACTGATATGTTCTCATTGACAAATGTGTTTGAAAAGTTGTTCTCTACCATGAGCTGCAACCTAGAAAAAAATGTGAATTTTAGGAAAGGAAAACCATATCTATAGAGGTTTTGGAGTTTTGTATGTTAGCTTACTTCCTCTTCCCTCTTTTCCTCATCCTTTTTGGCCTCTTTCACAGCCAGGCTCACAATCCTGCCACTATGTCTTCATCACTGTGATGGTGAGTACACCTAAAGAACAGTAAGTCAAACTAACTATCCTCCATGAGTTTCTCAAAATGTTTTATCACAGGGACAAAGGAAAATATATAGATTATGGCACCAAGAGATGGAGCCATAAAATAGTACTCTAGATGATACACCTTTGAGGACTTTGCTCTATGGCAGTAATTCAGAAGTTTTTAGAACCTGGAACTGTATGTGGCATGGTGGTGGAGCACACCTTTAAGGCCAGCACTCAGGAGACAGAAGCAGAAGGATATCTGAGTGTTTGAGGCAAGCCTGATCTACAAAGTGAGTTCCAGGCCATTTTGAAGATTACTATACAGGTTTATAGGTCAATAATACATTTTATTGTCATTTTTAAAATAAAAGAAGAAACTTCCCTAAGAAGATGATTTAATATAAAGTTTGAATGCCAGAAATCTTGCAAACATAAGACACTCCACCAAGATGGCATACATAACTTTGGTCAAGAAAATTAAGTATTGAGGGTAGGAAATAAAGGGGAGTTTATGTAACTGAATCAAAACTGAATTAAGAATATTAGTTAGGGTCTTTGGAGCACAGAGAGACCAAGGACCCTTGCAACACATTTTTTTAATTGTATAGATTATAAACATTTGGTGAGAATTCAAGAATTGGAGTAAGAAGAGTACCCAGGTATAATAACATGAATTGATTGTCCAATACCAAATGATGAGTACTGGCAACATATTACATGATACAAATTACACAGCTAATATTTAAAGATACATACATGTGTACATATGTGCAAGTAACAGTAACTAATGAAAATAAAGAAACCCCAAATTTGAAAAGGACAAAGAATGGGTTATAGGGGAGGATATAAAGGGAGAAATGGGAAGGTAAATATTCAATTATGTTATAATATCAAACACAAACAAATTATAAATTATGTATTCTCTATATGCCTAAGCTTATCAGTCATTACAATGTTATATTTATTCTTTTCCCTTGTATCACTTTTGCACATTTCCATATATATTTTGTTTGGGGATTTTATCCTTATTTTCAAATTTAAGTATGTATCTCTGACTATAACATTGTTAATGATTCTTATGTTAAATTTTTAACTTAGAATGTCATTTTACATAATATGAAATAGTCTGGATTTAGAATATCATTGCATATAATCTAAAATAGTCTGATAAATTTTCATTCTTGCTGTTAATTTCTTTACTTGGTAATTCTTAGTTTTGTAAAGTCTATTTCTTTTTACCAAGGGGCTCTTCTCTGTTCTCATTGTCAGTTTTTAGAAAAAAAATCAGTTGTTTCATTGTCTATATTTCCTGATGTTTTGCTTACTGAAATTAGAATATGATAAATTCTAATCCTGATGAATTTTTATAGGCACACATTGATTTTCATAATGTAGATAAAAGCATGTTGCACATGTGTCGATATGTAGTTATGAATAGGATCATTATCTGTTCATGCTAGTTTGATGGCCAAAGAATGGCTGGAGACTGTCAAGTAAGGTCCAAAGCATACATAAGTCACTGCTTTCTCTCCTCATCTTTACAACCAGTGTTGGGACTATAGACAGATATACATCTGCACCTAGCTTTTACATGACAACTGATGACCAAACACTAGTTTTCATGAATATATGTGAAGCAAACTATCCATTAATCTCCCCTAAGCCAGAAGTTTTCCTATTTGTGGTATATCATAACTGTGCCAAAGCCTTTACAATGGTATTTTTTGGTGAATTCTTTGTCACATTTGTTGTTAGTAATATGCAATAATCTCTCTCAAATAAGATAATCTAACACTTATGAAAGAATAACTTTGAATAAAACATTCTAGAAAATGAGTGTTATTTAAAATTTTCAACTTTAATTCCTCTTTTGATAATTTTTCTTCTTTTATTGAAATATTTTTGTCACATAATATTTCCTGATGATGGTTTCCCCTCCCTTTATTACTCCCAGTTCCTCTACACCTTCTCTCCTATCAGGATTCATTCCCTTTCTGTCTCTCACTAGAAAGCAAACAGGCTTCTGAGGGATGCTTGAAATAAAATAAGCTATAACAAAAGATAGCACATGAAATAGGACAAAACAAATGAATAGGTGGTAAAGAGCCCAAGAAAAGGCACAGGAAACAGAGACCCACTATTTCTTGAACTCAGGAATTCCATAAAAGCACTAAACTGGAATCTACAATAAATACCAGTAGGATTTGTAAGACAAAAAGAAATAAATATATAAATACAATAAATACAAATTAAAAATAAAAAAATAAGGTCCTTATATGACATTATGGCATGAAGGACCTACAGAAATGCCCTTGAGTTCATTTTGTGTTGGCTATTTTCTGGGATTGTGGTTGACCATTAATAGGAGTGTTGTCCTTCACTCAATGTCTCTTGGAGAAAGCTTCATTTTCACTTTCAAAAGATCATCAATTGGAGATTGCTTCTGGTTTAGCAAAGGTGTCAAGTGTCCACTTTTTTTTTTTGCTTTCTGTACAAAGACCCCATGTAGTGCAGACTCAGGCAAGTGTTTTGCATGCTGCCCTGTCTCTGTTAATTTATATGTACACCAATCTTGATTTTGTATTCCTTTATGTTAGACCCTGAGTGCGGCCTTATATCATATTAAATACCTCTAGGTTTGAGACTTTATTGATTACAATCATGAAATAAATTATCCAAAACTTTAAACATATTTAATTTTTTTTGTTCAGGATGATTCCTTTGCACAGAATTTAATTTCACTATATAAGGTGTACGTCCTTTAGCTTTTAAAAATTATTGCCAAGTTAAATAGTTGAGTTTTTTTCTGTAAGACACATTGTATGTCTATTTGTGGCATTTTATATATTACATTTCCTCATTTAAAAAATGATTATAGACGTTATTGTAATATATACTGATGTGGGATTCCTGTCTATATGCTGTGAATACGATTGGTTAATAAACAAAATTAGCTTGCCCTGATAGGGTAGAGTAGAGCTAGGTGGGGAAAACTTAACTGAATTCTGGGAAAAAGAAGGTGGAGTTAGAGAGAAGCCATGTAGTTCCTTGAGCTGGATGTAACTTTACCCAGTAAGACACAGCCACATGGCAGTACACAGATTACTAGAAATTGGTTAAATTGAGATTTAAGAGATAGTCAGAAATATGCTTAAGCTATTGGCCAAACAATATTGCAAATAATATGGTTTCTGAGTGATTATTTTGGGGCTTAGCAGCTGGCAATTAACTAGCAATCTTTATAGAACAATATACTGCCATTNCTTATATATTTTAAGTTTGTCTTTACTGCATTGTGCAGCCAATGATAACCTTGAAATTCTAATCTTCCTACCTCTATTTCTCTACTTCTGAGATTATATGTAAACAACATCATGCTAGGTTTACAGAATGTTGGGAATGGGAACTAGATCTTTGTGCATGCTAGACAAGCATTCTGCCAGTTGTTAGAACTACATCCCCAACATGCCTTATTATATAGCTGCATTCTGATTTTCTTGACACTTGGCCTACTTAGTTTTTTAAATTAAATTCTTCTTTGCCACTTCTTGTATGTATATTGTTGGAAAAAATAATCTAATTATTCTGGGCCCATTTTTCTATCATACATGAAATAATATTAATAACAAATTCTCACTAAGATTACTACAAAGTTTATTTATGGAAAGTCAAAAATAAATGTAATCTCAGCAATTATTAAGTTGTCAACAATGTTCATTTCAATGTGAGAAGTTTTATGCACCTACGTAGTCTCTCTCTCATTTATTTTCTATTTGGAATAACACCTCAGATTAAATATTGGAATTTTGGTGAAAAAAATGTTTCCTTGTAAGTTCATACTGTCCTGATTGTTCAAGGTGTTTCTATATTTCATTTTCTTCTTAATTAAAACAATTTTAAACACATTAAAATTTTCTCCAGTTACCTTTGGAGCTTTAAATTACTTTACTCACTGTACAAATTCATCATTTGTTATTTTTTCTCCATCATGACTCAAACAAAGATACCAGTTTTTGATGGTTTAACTTTGCACCTCATTTTTGCTCACCTTATTCATCCTTGTCTTTATATGCCATAAAGGTCCAATTCACCTATCTATTTTGAAGGGTTTGGTTTTATCCTTAAATCCTTTTAGTTTGCAGCTATAAATGGGGTCATGAGTCATTTTTCTTCTGTCATTTTTCTTCCCATTCTTTTCTGTTTCTTTCTCTCTCTCTCTCTTTTTTATTTCTGGAACTCTGACTGTTGCTATCCTGTGCAGGTTTGTGTTGAAAGCACTTATCTTCAATCATAGGCCTATTTTTTATTGTATTCTTCTGTGATGGGATTAGGGCAGTGTTGTAGAAGAGCAAAGATTCTCACTGTCATGAAGAAATGATATTTTTGATATGGGCAAGTGTTGTTGGAGGATGATGTGTGTCTGCGCTTCTTTGTAATTTCTCATGATATTTTAGCTTGTCTAGCTTCCAATGCTAGTTGACAAGTCTTTAACAATTCACTTTCTTTTTATTGTACTTTGTATTATTGAAAATGTTTAAATATAAATAAATTTTGATTACATTCCTAACCAGCATGATAGCTTCATTTAAAGAAGAAAACTCACTGTGTCATAGACATTCCTTACAATAGTCCTGCATGTTGTTCTCTACCAATAAGGACAGCCAGAAATTTCTTAGTGAAAGCACATTAAATATTTTTAGTGGAAAAAAGGGGAAATCATTCATTTCAAAGATTCCTATAAACTAAAGTTTTACTGAAAAGAATATATCAACCCTTACACAAATACCTTTTGAAGAATCTAGTTACCAATATTTTTAGTGTTTACTGAAAATAATCATGTCAAAAATTTATATGTATTCATATAATTCCATTAATTGTCAATAAATGACTTTTAAAAATTATGCCCATGAAATATAGACTATCTATAAAAATTCATACTTGACATTATTCATTAGCTCTTAAATGACCTGTGCTATTTTCAATGATCTAGAGTATAGACTGTATAGATCCTAGACAATGTAACAACAATTATTTTATAGTACATTACACTAGAAACATCTCTTAAGAAGATATTTGATAAGAATCACATTGAAGGAAACACTTAGACATTATATTTTCCTGGGAGTTATAATAAGTTATGAAGTAGGAATTAAAAGCTGTGAGAAGGAAAAAAAAAGGCATAGGATCACAAAACATAATTACAAAAATTAGGAAAATTATGGAACTATTTGAGTTTGACTACTATTCTAATTATATGTGTATTTGGGTCACATACAATGGTATCTGTTTAAATAATATTTTTAAACTTACTTTTATATTTCATGTATATCAGAATTGCTCCCTATTTTTCCATGTACCATGTGTATGCCTCTTGCACACAGAGATGACATTGGATTACAGACACTGGAGTTATATAAAGCAGTGAGAAAACTTAAGCATCCTGTAAATCAAACTCTGGTCCTTTGGAAAAAAATCATTCCTCTTTACCACTTAACCACATTGTTATAACACAGTTTATAAGTTTTATTAAATGTTTGTAGCACATGTAAATTTTCAGAAACCTTAAGAAGCTTACAGAGAAACATTTCTCTGTACCTCTTAAGATTGAGCTATTTAGATGAAGAAAATCAAGAAATAGAAACGAAAATTAGAATAGAATTCATAGATCAAATAAGAATAATGTAGAAGAATGTCTTTAAGGAAAATTTGTATGAGTATATTTAAGATATGAAAGACATTTATGGATATTCGGTCATTTGTTCCTAACTTAAAGCTTAATTTATAGGATAATAATTGGAGGGGATTCACAAGTCTTTGAGTTCATCCTTAGCACTGACAAATTAGGAATAGTGTGATGTGTACATCTTTCAAAATATAAAGGCAAGGAGATGGGAAAGAAAAGGTTTTAGTTAGCTCTATAGTGAATTAAAATCTTTCGTGGCTCCAATGTGGGTCTCTGTCTCTATCTCCATCCATCACCAGCTGAAGGTTCT
>LOEQ01015081.1:0-16342 GCA_001685075.1 Bramus lutescens
CACACACACACACACACACAAACACACAGAGAGAGACTCCTGGGTGGAAAAAGCAGCAGTCGATCTGGCTGAGCTTGAATCTCGCTCCGGCCTGCACTCTTTCAGAGATGTTTCCTATTCCCGTTCTCCCACACTCCTTGTTTCTGAATCAGCATCTATGTGTGGGGCAGGGAAGGCCAAGGCCACCAGATGCGCAACAGTGGATGGTGTTGAATTCTAGATCACCCTCGCCCTGGTTATGTTACTGGACGCAGAAAAAAAGTCAGGAAAAGACTCCTTAAGTGACGGGGTCTGCAAAGGCGCAGTAATGACAGCTGACGTTTGGAAGGCCTCTCACCAGAGATTTACACATCTGACGGAGGCTAAATTCACGTAGGCACGGTCCACGAGAAATACTGACTTTTGAATAGCTGGCCATCTCTCACTGTAAATTCTCTTAAGTGAGAATGTGCTCCCCTGCAAGGTATTCCTCATATGTCAGGCACAATCTTCCTGTGCTCTGTTAGTGGGATGACTTCTTCCTATATTTTCTGGCATATAAACCAAGCTCTCATAGTCCAGTCTTTGTCCCATTTTACAATGAGAAACTCTGAAACCTCTTCTCTATCTTATAGCCCAACTAACAGGCAAATTGGCCCTGTGAAGTGATAATAGGAGGAACTTCCACAGAGCAGAATTGTAGGTGTCTGGCCTTGTTATATCACAAGATCAATAGCACCTATGTCTCCTTCATTGCCACCTCCCTGTCTGATTCAAAATAGCCATGAATGCTCTGTACACTTTCGATGCACTAGGCTGTTTTTGTTTAGGTCCTGAGATTCAGGTGATAAAAAAGGCTGTGTGTGTTTTTTTTTTTACTAACCATGCCCAGATATTATGAATCACACTTAAGAAATGTAAACGAACACACTATTCTTTGCCTTTTCCTTAGGTCTCTCAATGGTTTAGCTTCTCCCTTTTGTAACCCGTGGCTGCCCCTTTAAGAGACGGTCCCTACAGCTGCATTGAGGTTAGCTAGAAACTAGCTGAATAAGTTTTGCTATGTCTCTTTTTTTTTTGATACAGGGTTTCTCTGTATCTTTGGAGCTTGTCCTGGAACTAGCTCTTGTAGACCAGGCTGGCCTCAAACTCACAGAGATCTTCCTGCCTCTGCATCCCGAGTGCTGGGATTAAAAGTGTGTGGTACCAACACTCCACCACCACTGGGCTTTGCTATGTATCTTTAAAGAATGCCTGTGTCCCTGAGAATTTTCCTTGTAGTTTCTTTTTATTACCAACAAGTTGTTAAGGAGTGGGGATTTGTAACAGCACAAAAATAAAGGGCAGACAAAATGAGGACTGTTAGCCCAGGTGTGGGAAGTTACAGAGATCCCTCTCCACCCCCTTTCCTCCTGAGAAGCATTTCACCTTTGGGACCCTGGGTAGGGGCTGGAAACGTTCTCTTAGCCCTTACACTGAAGCAGGCAGCCTTTGCTGTCTCTTGGCCAACACTGTTTTCTTTGGGGTTGGTTTGAATGCATGTGCTAGAAGATGGATGAAAAACGCTGCTGCCCTGAGCGGTACCCCTAGCAGGGAGTGCTCATGGATAGGTGCTGCTACCGCAGGCCCTGAGGCTGGCCGTTGATCCCTGGCTTTCTCACAGTTCTCGGGCCTTTCTGCCCACTGCCCCCATCAGATTCGAAACTCTTGGCCTTTCCAGACTCTAGGACTATGAGAATCAATCTGCGTTCTTTGTAAATGACCCAGGACCAAGTACAGATGGTAAAGGGGCTTACAGAAGAGCCAGTTATGCAAACACACACCTGGAGTGTTCAGAGACCAGCTAGCTGCTGCCAACTGCCTCGGGCTCCTCTGGGCATTTTGCCTTGTTTCCCATGGTCAGGGTCCACTTCTCTGAACTCATAGGTGTATAATCCTTGCCCCAGGCTCTGTCTTCTAGAGATTGGGCAATAACAACCTTCCAAGAGCTTCTATTTTCCTGAAACAGTTGTTCCTCCTGTAACCAAGGTTCTTAGAATACTGTGGAAATGTTATGTTGGTTACTTTTGCCTGTAAGTACCTCATACTCTCTCTGTCCAAGACCAAATCAGCTTTTCCCTTTTTTCTTTCCCTTTCTTCCTTTTCTGGTCTTTCCTGGTTTGATGAGTAGTACCACATTTGCCTGCTCCCCAAGCAATCTGAACCTCTTTTAAGAAAATATCTTTGAGGTATTGATATGCAGCCCCAGAACTCTGCATTGTAAATTAAGCTAGTCTTGAATTTATAGTGATCCTCCTGCCTCTGCCCTCTGAGCGCTGGGATTAGTGCGGTACCACCACTTCCCTCCTGAGTGTCTACCTCCTACACCCCTAGGCTCTCCTGTAACCCGGGCTGGTCTTGAACTTAGTAGCTGAGGGTGACCTTGACCTCCTTTTGCCCCAAGCCTAAGTGCTGCTACCCCACCCAGCTTCTGGACCTTATTTTTGTCCTCCTTCTCCTTTTCTCTAATATGCCACCCTTCTTTCCCTTCTTCTCACCTGATGACTAACATTTATTGTTGTGAGGTAGTGTATGAGCTGGGCATGTGGCTCGCACCTGCATCTCAGCCTTAGGAAGCTGGGGCAAGAGGATTGCCATGAGTTTCAAGCTAGTCTGCTCTACAGAGTGAGTTCTAGACCAGCTTGGGCCACAGAGTGAGATCCTGTCTCAAAAGATAAAAACTTATTTTGTCACCTTTGGAGGCTAGTAGTCTGAAATCAAGATACGGGAGTAGGGGTCTGGTGAAATGGCTTATTGGTTAAGGTGCCGATTGCTTTTCTAGAGGACCTGGCTTCTGCTCCCAGCACCCATGTGGTGGCTCATAACTATCTGTAACTCCAGCTCCAGAGGACTTAATTCCCTTTTCTAGTCTCTACCGTTACCAGGAATATACCAGGAACACAAACATACCTGCAGGCAAAACACCCATTCACATAAATTTAAAAATAAAATAATTTTTAAAAAAGTGTCTGTAGCTTGAATTAAAAAAAACCCAGAGTCAGATATTGGGGTTCAATTAAAAAACCAGGAAAGCAAAGCAGCCAAGCCTCTAGAGAAGCCTTACCTCTATCAAGGCTGGGTGACTACAGACTAAGCAGACTAAGCCTTTCCTCTCATTTTATATTCTCTCTAGCGCTGGGATTAATGGTGTATGACTCCCTAGTACTGGGGTTAAAGGTGTGAGGCACCACCCCGTGGATTTGTTTCTACATTGGTCTGTGTAGCCCAGGGTAGCCTTGACGTCACAGAGATCCATCTGCCTCTGTCTCCCAAGTCCTGGGATTCAAGGTGTGTGCCACCACTGCCTGGCCCATAGTGGCTTAGCTTTGCCCTTCTGATCTTAAGGCAAGCTTTATTTATTAAATCATAAATAAAATATCACTATACGTGTCAGCAGGGACCCTTCCAGGGTTTGGCTCGGTCCTGGGCTGCATGAGACATGGCGCCCCCTTCCCAGGATAGACTGTAATGCAAAACTGGGTCAGAAAAGAAGCCTCCCTGCTCTGTAGCTGTTACAAGAAGCAAACTGAAGTAGAATCCAATGCAGGTCTTTTAATGAATGGACATGCCTTTCCTAACTCTAAAAAGGAAAATACAGACGAACAGAAGCAACGGTCAAAGCCCTGGGGACTCTGTGTCTGGTGTGGGAGGAAGAAGACATCCCCGAGAAAGGCAGTGCCGAGAGGGAACCAGAAAGACGAAGCTGCTTGTAGGGAGAAGTGCTGAGAATGAGGGGTGCTAAATCCTGCCGCCATTTGTAGGGCTGAAGGGTGAGGGAATAACCCTAACGTGACTCCATGCACACTCTGAAATACATTTACATACAGAATCAGTTGTTAAATTCTGCTGAGTAAGCTAATGAGGGACACAGAACGTTAAAGAGAAAATATCAGTATGGTTGGCCCCTCTTAGAGGGAAAAATCTATTCCACGTGCCTCTCTAGCTCCTGGACACCCAATCCTTGACATTGCTTGGCTGGAGGCATATCTTTCCAATTTCTACTTCCATTGTCACATGGCCTCTGTGTGTGTGTGCATGTGCGTGCGTCCACGTGTGTGTGTGTGTGTGTGTGTGTATTCATGGCTAGAAAACTCCAATGTGATCAGTCCAACTTAAAAGTAATTACATCTTTCCAAATAAAGTTCCTGGCTGAGGTTTTGTGAGGTAGAAGCTCAACACGTCTTTTATTTTAAAAGTTTTTTTTTAGTGTATGTGGACAAAATTCAACCCACAACAGAGGGGAAAAAAATCTAATTTTACATCAACTTCAAGAACTGCTTTGATCTAATTAGCCTTAGTTTTTGCTTAGAGACACAAGCTGGTGAACCAGAATTATGTCTGTCTCTCAAGCATGTTTGTCAAGTCGAGTCCTTTCCATTCCCCTGTGGTGTATGCTAGGCCCTTTGCAAAACCGCATTGTCTTTCTGGGCTGGAAGGAATTCGCATTCTGACATTTCGGTTAGAACTAACAGCCTCAGATCGCTGCTTCACCGCTTTAGGTTTTTAGCCGCAGAACTATCCCAAGGGCCAGGCAATTATGTTCCCATTTCATTGACCAGGAAATGGAGGTTCAGATGGGGCAGGGGGAGGGGGAGGAAGAGGGAGAAGATCCTCCAGGATTATAAATTGAAAGTAGTGGAACCGGGACTGCACACAAGTCTAGCCAAGTGCTGACATCATGTCACCACTGCTGACAGGCGCTCGGGCGCCTTTGTCCTTTTCCGAGGTTAGATTTGGTGTAGTTCAAGCACCAGCATTCTTGAGGCCAAAAACCCAAGCAGGCACATTCCTGAAGGGAAGCCTTTACCGCGGTTTCTCCCAGCGAGGAGAAAGCAAAAGATGTTGTCTACTCTGCAGAAGTCTGGCTTGGAGCTCAGCTAAATTCCTTCTCCAAGGAAGCCTGAGGATATGGGGAAGAAAGAGGAGGAAGGAGGCGAAGAAAGAGAAGGCAAAGAACTGTGAGGACTCTGGTAAAGCCAGTCAGTGGGACCGGCCGGGAAGCTGGCTCCAAAGCTGCCTTCAGTGTTAATCTTTGACCTCTCTGGCCAAGAGGGAAGGAAAATATTTTTGTCTTTATGACCCCGTGGCCTGACTCTGGGCAAATGGGAGGACCAAGATTTGTGTTTGTTTCTCCTCAGTTGACTTTAGGTCAAAATGACCACTGTGCCAAAATGACATATCTCAGGATGGTGTGTTCTGTCTCTCACAGTAGATTCTCATGACTTTGCTTCATAAGGTTGATTTTACTCAGCAATTTACTTCATAATTCTAGACAAAGCATTTTGAGAAGTGGTGTGGTGCTGGGCAGGCAACTCTATTACAAGGTAGGCATAAATCTACATACTAGCCTGCTCATCTTTCAATTTAAGGGGTTTTTCTGAGACAAGGTCTCACTATGTATCCTTGGTTGGCCTGAAACTCCCTGTGTAGACCAGGCTGGCCTTGAACTTGGAGAGATCTGTCTGCCTCTGAAAGTGCTGGGATTAAAAGCATGGTGCCATTATGCCTGGCTTACCAAAAAGAAAAAATTTTTCTTTTAAATTCTGTGTGTGGGGGTATTTTGCTTGGCCTGTATGTCTGTCTGTCCACCACTTGTATGACTTGTGCCTGCGCAGGCAGCAGAAGGGTGCTGGATCCCTGAACTAGAGTTACAGATGGTTGTGAATCAGCATGTGCGTGCTGGAAGTTGAATCCTGGGCCTGTGGAAGAGCAGCCAGTGCTTTTATTCACCGAGCCATCTCTCTAGCCCACTCCCTTTGACTTTTAATTGTGCACTCTTGTTCTGTTTATTGATCCTCCATATAGGAAATTTTCAGGAGTAGAATGTGCTGATGGGATATACGTATGTATGTACATATAAATACATACATGCACACATGTGTATACACACACACACATATATATGGAGAGAGAGAGAGAGAGAGAGAGAGAGAGAGAGAGAGACTTTTTCAGAAGCAACACAGAAGTTTCAAAAGGGTAGCAAACAAAAATTCAACAGAAAACAAAATCAATGTATCTGTTGCCAGTGCTAGAGACTACAAAACTGTTTATTCTTTCTGTGATGATGTGGTAAACCATTTCTTCCTTTTTACTCTGGGGATTTTCAATAATCACTGGCATTCTTTGGGCACAGATTAATCTCTGTAGCTTCAAGAATATCTCCATGTGGACTCCTTTAAATGACTCTTCAAATGTTGTCACTGTTACAAAGAAATACGGATTTACCGCAGTGACTGTAGTATCCTTGCTCTGACACTTCTCCCTTTACCCAATAACATCTTCAAAATCCATTACAGATGAAGAAAATTTCAAAATTCCTAGTCTAAGACATTAACATATCTTTTTTAGGGATATAATCTACCCCTACATTGGTGACAGCACGCATTGAAACCAGCAAGGTTCCTATATTACTTTCTGCTTAGTAGCTGTCAGGATGTAATCTACATCCCTTTAGCAAATGAAACCTGATAACATCATGGAGAATACTGTAATAATTTGTCTTAAAATACAGAGCTTATAATATACCTCAAATGTATGCTGACCTCAGAACATCAATAATATTGTTTCCATATGCTTCAGTAACCTCACTTAAAAATTTGTACATGTATTTTCTATTTTGGAGTTATATTTTTCTTTCTTTTCTTCTCCCTCCCTCCGTCTGTCCCCCCCCCATCATTTTGAATGATCTTAACTTTACATTTATCATACAATTTGTGATCTATGTCATAAAATAATACCAAAGGATGACATAGGGAGGTTATAAAAAGTAGTTTTGTTTGCTTTGGTAGAGTAAGTTTTTCAAATACTATTTTATCTCATTATGTTTAATATTTGGAGCAAAATCTATTTGTTATTGTATTTTTGTGTTGAATATGGTTGAGTATATTTTGTTTTATGCTGGCAGTTAAAATGATGCTAGAGTTACAAAGTGTGTCTTATTACTTTTGTAAATTTACCCAAAGGTTATAAAGCAATAAGCCTTTCTAATAAATACAATTTATGAATATATAAAAGTTCATGCATTTTATTTAATTCCTTAGGTTGCCAGAGATACTTTGAAACCATAAGATAACATATCATTTTTGGATTCTAAATTGCTTCTTTAGTGCAGCTTCAAGGCTACAAAGAATAAAGACTGATTCCTAAAACTGAAGAGTAGGTTATCAATTAGGAGAAACTGTTGCGTTATATGGCTGGCTAGGAACAAAAACAAAAACGTCTTCACTTGTCATTGACTTTGCTCTAGATAAACATGTTTATTAGTTTTCTTTAAGCTTCTTGGCCATAAAATATAGTTTTACTTAATATTTTCATTTCCTCAAATTTCACATTTAAATATGAGTAACACAGTAAGGTAGATTTATTCATTCATGCAGCATTCTCTCCAGCTACTTAACACAAAATTTCACAGGTATAATTTATCATACATTATTATAGTCACTCATTTATATGACTGTCTCTCCTTGTAAACTGTGACGACCTTGAAAGTGAGATACTTCATTTATCTCCATAATCACTACTTACTATGTTAACATATGGTAGTCATTAAAAAACACTGTCTTGGATTAAAAGAAAAACCTGAAATTGAAAATAAACTGAATGATTCTTAATAATTAGGCAGTGCTCATGCATCCAATAAAACCTAAAGAGGTGATTTAGTAGCAGTAAATGTTGTTGGAGAAAAGCACTAAATGTATATAAATTGAGACTTTCTATCCACTGAAAGTCAGCCATCTGTCTTTGTGAAGCTCGGCTTTGTTCACGTTAATGTGAAAGATGCCAAGAAATTCTTGTGCACTTAAATAAATTAAAAGTTGGAATTCTTGCATAGAATATTCTTTTTATAAAGAACAATATATATGAACAGATATAATTGTTTATTCTAAGATTTAGCTTGCATGATTGCAGAGGCTATGGACTTCCACAGTCTGATGTCTAGAATCAGACTCCCCAAGAAAGCCATGAACACATTCAATGCAAGATGGAAGTCTGAGAATTATGAAACAGAGAAGTAAATGCAGGTCAATGGTCACAGAGTGACTTCTAGCTTATCAGGTAGAAAGCAAAGATGCAAGCAAATCTTTATTCCCTTCACATTTTATTTCCCTATAGTGTCTCAACATTCAAACTGTTCATTCACCCTGACCCAGGGAAAACTTCTTTACTAAGATTTTTCTTGATTTACTAAGTGCATCATTAATTTCTAATCCCATCTGGAGAAGACCTTCTAGACACACCTAGATATAAATTTTAACTTTTGTAGCTGGAATGCCACCTAACTGACACAGAAAACAACTATAAATATTAAATAAAATAAAATCACATCAGTCCCCTTTGCCTTTCTGAATTACACAGAAAATTTAAGTTTGGACTTAAAATTTTGGTTGCAAATGCAGTCAGTTCATCTATACTGCAACCTGATTAGATTTAATTTTTAACTTGGACAGAACATACTGTTAAATAAGGCACAATCCTCCTTGGTTACTTTTGAAGAACAAGTTAAACAAGGTATAGCTTACCTTAATTATCTCATTTTCTCTTTCCCATAAAGTGGCTAACCAATAAATACTCCACATTTGCCAATTTCTCTATGAAATATATAATAAACCTGTTTATACTTCTGCAGTCTTAAAAGTAAATGTTGAAAGAGATTATTTTGGTTCTAAAAGCTTTTAAAAATCATCCAGAAAAAAATCAAATCAAAATGAATGAATGAATGAATGAATTAATTAATTAATTAAAGATATTTCTGGTTCTCACTCATTTACTTAGCTTCTTTTTTATATTATTTTCCTGGAATGAGTTTCTCTGTGTAGTTTTAGAGCCTGCCTTGGGCTTTGCTCTGTAGATTGGGCTGGTATAACTTATTAAGACTCTAGAGTAGCAAAATTACAGTTACAAAGTAGCAACAAAAATAATTTTATGGTTGGGGGTTGCCAAAACATGGGTAACTGTTTCAAAGGGTGCCAGAATTTGGAAGGTTGAGAACCACTGTGCTAAGAAGACTTGAACAAACATCTGTTCACCCCAGATAGAACACTAAGAGCAGACCAAATAGATGAGTCTACCAAAATCCAATGAGTCCACATGGGCTACAAGCAGGAATGTGGAGATGGACTTAGTTACAAGAATATAGCTGACAAAGAAGCAGCTACATCTACAAATGTTAAGTGTTGTAATGATTCATCAAACCTTTATTCCTAGAGCTCTCTGCAAAACCTGAAGGTAGATGATAGGCCAGTTTAGTGTCCTCTATTGTTAGGTCAGAGTGTCAGAGAGCTCTTCTTCCCAGTAATCATGTATTGTTTCTAGAGTCTTAGTCAGGTATATATTGAATCTTGTATCTTTGAAGAAACTTCCTTAGACTTGTGAGTTGTTCACTTCCTTAGTCTCATGAACCTTCCTACTCAGGGTAGATTGTTTCAATTCAGATGCAATTATTTCACAACATCATTGTATTGTTATGGGATTTTAACTTCTATCCATTTATATCTTCTGCTCTATCTAGTTTAGCTACAAATTAATATTTAATTAATCCTTCATGAGCAAACTAAAACATAACTTATACTTTGTTTAACCATAACCAGTGCTTTATGCACTCAAAGCTGGAATTCCCAGAATTCTCTAAATAGTCAATAAATAGTATGATTAAAACGTCATACCTTTAGCTTCAACCCTACCATATTTTCAAATGTGTGAATAGGTAAAGAAGATAAAATGTCCTTATTGCCTTTGAATTAATGGAAACCTAATTGTATCATTTCTTTATCCGTTCAGAAAGTGCCTAGAACAGTCATGTACAACATTCAGAATTTTGCTTCATTAATAAAACAAATAAGTGTTACTCTGTACTATTGCTAGTCATTCTAATAGATACCCCATAGTTAGGAAGGCATTAAAATTACTAATATAAAAATAATAGTAAAAATCTGAAGGTAAGTTCATTATTGTCCTTTACAGATAAGAAGCAAGGTAAGTACAGGGAATGAAGATAAAATGAGAGAAACACTTCTTTAAGCATTAGAGTGCACATCATTGGTAATTCTTATGCTGAATTGTTTACCCATAAGTTAAAAACACAAGAGCGTATTCAGTTATAGTAGATTTCTCTCATGTTCACAGGAATAATAGCAGAACTATGGGAACAAAGTGAATGAACTCTCCATCTATGACTTGGCTGATTACATTGGAGTAGTTGATGAGATGAATGATCGTCAGTAGGCATTTCCATTTTCCTCATGGATCATAAAGCAAGACATAGAATGCATCATTTTGGCAGGATATAAGCAAGTACATCTGGCTGAAAACTATATTGTCCTAATATGTAAATCAGTTATTTTTATTTTCTTTTAGGATTTATATCAAAATTGTTTTCAGCAGTGAAGGAGGATTTCAATGAGTTGTTCTAACTGAGTTTGTATCTACCCAATGTCAAAGCAACACATTTAATATTTTAAAAACCAACAAACTAAATGTTTAGTTGAGAAAACATTGTTTTTAATTAGTTACTCTGTTGATATATATGCTAATATTTTTGAATACAAGGTAAATGGAAATATAAAAATAAAAATATTCTAATGTACACTACTAAGATGTCTAATTAGGAATATTTTGTAATATTTCCTTTAAACCTTCACAAATATGACAGCATTACTATTTGATAATATGTCTACTTTGTCTGAATATTTAAATGTAAAATGCAACCTGAAATCTTGATACATCATAAAACAAGCAAGATTCAATAATCTTAAACTTTTCTAGCCTATAGTTAAGATCAAAAAATATTTAAATAGTCCATGAATTTCAATAAGTATATGAAATGTACTTCCTTATAGCTGTTTGCTCTCTGCACTGTTAGGCAGTGCACACGTGTGTGCATTGTTCACACGTATTGGTTTGTTTTCTTTATCACTTAAACTTTATATCTCACTTTAATCATTATGTAATGATTTAGTCCATTTAATATCTTCAGTTTCCTACCTGAGATTAGATTGTGAAAATATGTATTCAGGTAAATGAATTATTTTGAGTTTATCTCTAGAACTTCAGACAGGCATTTGGCTTTTCATCACCTTCTTACATGATGGTGGAGAAGCTTTTATCATAGGTCAATAGATCATTGCTATGAGTAGGAGAAATCGTATGAGTGTCTCATAATCTTAAATTATGAGATGTGAAGCGTTCTAGTCTTAAGTCACATATATTTCTTCCTAAATACCCGCCATTAAGGTGTTGAGAATCTTTGGATAAATTGGTGAAGTCAGTTGGTGAAGAGCATTAATCTATAACTTCTGTTTCAGTTTACATTGTGATATTAAAGCATAAATCTTGCAATAGTAGTACAAACAAGATCACCTGATGACAAAGCCAAATTTACCATTAAATGAATGACTGAAGTTGAGAAAGACCTCATCTACTTAGCATAAACATTAAAACAGAAATTCTGAAGCTTAACGTGTTACCTCGTTGACAATGAAGATGGTATAGAAAAAAAAATTCTGCTTTGGGGAAAGTTGTTGGCCCTAATTATAAAACTGAAGAAGTGAGAGGAATACAGGGTTCATTTTCCCTGAAATCAGTAATATCGGATTTTCTATGTTTCTAATGGAAAGAAAGATTATAGTGCCATCAGAGCTGAAGTATACCACACCAATGTCCATTTAGAAGATAATACTATCTTCTAAAAACAATGTCCCATGAAAAGAATCAAATCTAAAATTCAATTCAAGTCTCTCATATTATTGGTGACTTTAGAAGAAAGTTTCTTCTGCTGTATTTAGCTCTTTCCCCTGGCAGATATTTTCTAGATATATAGTAATTCTTGGCATAATCATTTACCTAATGTTCCTTCCCATCACTCTCCTCCAGGTTGATACACTAGTAAAATAAAATTAAACATGATTCCAGAGCTACTGAAGCAGTTTGGAATTATACACTCTTCAATTTCATAATCCTTTAAATCTTAGACCATTACATTTTTATCTCTTTTTAAGATACTACTTATGCATTCCTTGGAGAAAGCATCCTGATTTGCACTGCAGTTATTTATGATTTACATTTGCATACTGTCTTTCTTCCGAAAAGCTTATGGCATAGAATAAAAACACTTTCAACTTTCATTAAACATCTGTCACAATGCAGTATAAAAAACTCCAGCAAGGGGGATTTATGACAATAACTAAAGAAATATGATAGAAAAAGAAAATAATAAACAGTGTAACATGAGAGATTGATTATACTATTATTCATGTCCTCTGACCCAGCAGCAAAAATATATTAAAGTTTATTTAAATTGTATTCATTGTATGTAATTCATTTTCTAGATGAATTCAAGTAGGTGATTCTGAACATGAGGTGTAATTCTTTCCTTTCTTAGAAAATTTGATGAAAGCTTTGTTGAAAATGCTTAACCATGTACATTCTAATTTTCTATTCGTTTCTTGGAGAAGGAGAATAAAATGCCAGTGATATTAGGGAAATAATCATTGAATTGATAGGACTAGTTCAGCACACCATAGAGTGAACAGTTTGGGTAACAAATGAGATATCTTATCTGTAGATATTAAATGCTAAAAGTGAGTGAAAATTTATCTGTTGAAAGCAAGAAAACCCGTGTGTTTACAGCAAATATTATAAGATATCAGAAGCATGGCAATGGGAATTACTACATTTCTGACAGCAATCGAACTTCAGAATAACAATTTTTAACTACCTACTACAAAACTTAGAAGTCAAGAGACTTTTCTCAGGTGAATATCCTGGGAACACAGACAACCATAGGGTATTTTCAAATGTTTTTTATGGCCAACTAAGAGAGGACTTAGAGAGGCAAAAAAAGAAAAGTGGTTTTAATCTAAATCAAAAAACTATCATATTCGTGCAAAATTTATGGCAAGCTTCTTTCTACCATTAAAATCAGCATTTCGAAGACATTATTTATAATAGAAATATGTTGAAAAGTATAGGAACAGTAACCAAAAGAAAGAAAAGAGACATTTGTAACAAGTTGCATAAGAATGATAAGAATAATAAACAACTAAAACCCGAGAAACACATAAACATAGCTCATATGAAATTATAAGTTACTATATTTTTGAATAGCATAATTTAAGGATTCCAAAAGCAGACATGGAAAATCCCAATGGTTTCAACCCTGCAGAAATAACTATAGGCACCTGGGAAAACTAAAATTGGTAAGGGATATTCTTCCTATGAGAGAATACACCATCAATACCAATACCAAACAGTCTTCTCTGAAAACACACTTGTATAGTAACATTACACAGAATGAGAAGGTTGTATTTGGGAATACATATGAATACACACATACGCATGAGAAAACAACTAATTAAAATGTCATGAATTTGAAGAAGAGTGGGGAGGAATGCCAGAAAGAGGAAAGGAAAGGGAGAATTATTGGAATTGCAGTAAAATCAGAATTTAAATATCGATGAAGTTTTAAAAACTCCTAGAAATGAGATCTGACATATTTTAAAAAGGGAAAACAAAGGGTCCTGATAGCTTCTGGGGAATAAAAATCTTAATTTTGACTTGGAATATTAAACTACATAAAACAAGAGACTGAAGAAATGCAACAGCTGTTACAAAAATATCAGAAGATGGAAAGGAAGTAATATAAGAGTAAAGAGTGGTAGGTAAGCAGGTAGACAACAAAGGCCCAGCACATAGAATAAAGAAGACCTATTAAAATTACAGAAATAAAATACATTTGTGCATGAAATGTACCATTAATATATATACTCTGAAATAAAAAAATGACTAGAACCTATATACTGAGATGACACCATATCCATTAGGGGAAGATATCCCCAAAGAGTCAATACTAATATTGTTTCTCATAATTAGTTTTAAATTTTAAAGTAAAATTTTGCAATGAAAAGTAGTCATGCTCATTGACAAAGACAGGAATGTGAAACTAGCATCAGGTTTTTGACAGCAGCATTTCATGTCAGGAGATAATCGAATGGCATCCTGACATGCACAATGTCAATTTAATAATGCCTTTGCATCCAAGCACAGTGGCGTTGTAAGAAATGCACACATGTGAAATCCATAAGTTGTTATTATTAGTCCTTGCCCATAAGTAGAGAATAAACTTCACATAGTAAAATAAACAGGCAATCATTAGCATTAGTTTTATATTAAATCTTATGCAAATTTGCTTGCAGGATTCGGACTAATTATTGACTGGAAGAAAGCCACTGTATTATTTTACAAAGTTGTATCTTTATAGTACAGATAATGAAGTACAGACAGGCACAGACTGACAAAACACATACAAAATAAATTACTTATATACGTAATGATTTTCAGTGTTTATTGAAAAAAAATTATATTAATTTAAACAGCTACAAAATATTCATAATATAAAGCATAAAGATACAATTATTATATTTTAGAGGGCTATATTTTTCAGAAAATGTAATGATTCCCCATGTTCATGGATTGGTAGAATTAATGTAGTACAAGAGGCCATCTTACTAAAAGCAATGTATAGATTTAATCTAATTTCCACTAAAATCCCAGTACATTTTTTACAGACTTTGGAAAAAATTTTAAAATACAATTTTATTTATTCTTTCAGTGTTTCAAACACACACACACACTATATATATTTATCACAACCCTACACTTCTCTAACTTTCCTTAAACCCACTCCCCAACACATTCAATTCCCAATTTTGTGTACTTTATATAATCTATTGAGTACAACTGGTGTTGTTCATATATGAATGGATAAAGCATCATCCCCTAGAGTATGAAGAACTTACAAGGATTCAAATATCCCTGAAGAAATCTAATTCCCACTCTCCAACTGTCCTTAAACAACCCACAACTCCTGAGCCATTGTTGGGGTTTCATAAGTGGGAGGTATTATAGATGTTTTGTTGTAATTAAGCACTGTAAAACACTGTTATTTACTCTACGTAGTTTTATTATTTGTGATTATGTATTAGACTTTTATAACCAGTGTTTATGATACTATCCATTTGCTTTGACCTCAAGTTTACTATTGTGTTTCATTTTTAGACATGGTTGTTGGTATTTATCAGATATGTTTACACGGATCGATACAATGCATATTTAATCTGACCTATATTTAAAATTATGTGCTCCACTTATTTAAATGCTAAGCAAAAACACATTGTCTGGCCTAGTTAGTTTTAAAGAGAGTATTGATAAAGGAAATGCCTCTATCAGACTGACCTAATGCTTGGAGGGATTGTTTCAATTATTAGGTGAGGTAGCAGAGCCCAGTTCACAGTGAGCTGCACAATCCATAGGCTAGTTGTTCTAGGACAAATTAGGAACTTAGCTTTCCAGTAGTGAGAGAGCAGTATTCCTCCATGGTTTATGCTTTGTGGTATTATGTAAGTCTTCTGCCTTATCTTTCTTTAATGATGAACTGGAAGAGAGAATTCAATAATTCATTTCTTACTCTTAGCTGCTTCTTGGTGGGAATATTTTATCACTGTCACAAAAGAGACCAGAATACTGCTCCAAGATAAACTTAAATTGGGTCCTGGGATAACCATTCACGTGTAACAGGACATGGCTATAAAATATTGAGCCTAAAAGCTTGACTGGTGAAATTTGCCATGTAAATGCAGTTTCTGATACATCTTTGCTGAGTTTTCTTCTCTACTCCCATGGACTGAAAAGTTTTCTCAAATATCTTAAGTTGAAGTCTATACCTCCTGTCCTTTAGTGCGTGACTGTTGTTGAACGCGTTCTTAAATGATGTGCATTAAATGGTGTTGGTCATTACCCACAAGTTTTCTGCATTTTATAGAGTAAAATAACTAACACTGCTTTTTGTTTTGGCATGTGAGCAATAATATAGCTGTGACACATCAACTGTGTACTTCTTGTCATAGCAATTCCACAATCCTGAAGGAAATTACTGCAAGTTATTCTTATGCCTTGTGGCCAGAAGAGAAATGCTAATAAAACAAAACTACATATCGCATTTTCACTTATTTGAAAATACTTTTCTTAAGGCTGTACTGGCATATTAAAGTTTGTTTTATTTAAAATTCAATATTATGACTTAAAAATAAATCCTAAATTTGTATCTCTGCACCAAATTATTTTGTGTATACAGGCAATCTAATTTTGATTACTAGTTTGTCTTCTTTTGCTGACCATAGCACAAATATAATTCTGATGTTTACAAGAGCACATAAAATGAGTTATATTATTGACATTTATTAAAATGTTTTAATGGAGAATGATTATTTATTAAATCAAAAAACACATTTTGCATTCTCATTAACATGAGTCATTGATGCCTACGTATTAA
>LOEQ01015082.1:0-15012 GCA_001685075.1 Bramus lutescens
TCATGTTGTTTTTCAGATTGTTGGAGAAATTCTTGCATTGGTGCCTGCCCATCTCTTCCTTCAAATGCTCTCAGATTAATCTTCTGGTAGAGGATCAGGGCCCCTTTCTGGCCAAGGACGTCACAGACAAAAGGCCTACCTTGCTGCCTGCAGGCTTAGTGAAACAAAGGAACTCCCATCGGGTTGCACTCACCACCCTGTCCCAGCCCCCAAACAGGCTGAGGTGGGGGATCTAATGGCCCTGAAGAAGGGAAAGGGTGCCTGGGCACAAGCTGGGATGGGATAGGAAGAGAAAGGCAGTAGCCAGGGAGAGAAGCCCCTACAGAATGACCAGAAGGTTTAGGGGTCTGAGGAATGTCTGTGCTCCCTTTCCGGGCTTCTGCTGTTGGTCAAGAACATACCTACCCCTCCGATGGATCTTCTGGTACAGGATCAGGGCCTCTTGCTGGCCAGGGACCTCACAAACAAAAGCCCTACTGAATTTCTTATGCCAAATAACACATTGCATTGAAAATATAAAGTTCAAAATAGAAGAATTTCTACAGAAATTAGATCGAAGGTTCCTACTCTGCTTAATTAACTGATATGAAATACTTGGCTCTGGTTGACCTATGAAGGCTGTTTTTATCTGATTCCACTGCCCTCTACTGACTGAGTACCACAGAATGATAAACCTGTGTTTTGAGATCATTTGTTTGTTTGATTGTTTGATTGTTTTAAACAGTCTTTTATTGTCTTACGTACCAATCCAAGTTCCCACTCCCTTCCCTCTTCTCCTTCCCACTGCCCCCCACCATTTGTCTGCAAATTTCAAAATGTTTTTACCTCTAAGTAGTACTCCATGGTAAAAATGTACCACATTTTCTTTATCCATTCTTTGGTTGAGGGAATCCTAGGTTGTTTCCAAGTTCTGACTATTGCAAATACTGGTGCTATGAACACAGTTGAGCAAATGCCCTTGTGGTATGAATGTACATCCTTTGGATTTATGACCAAGAGTGGTATTGTTGGGTCTTGAGGTAGATTGATTTTTAATTTTCTGAGTAACCGCCATACTTACTTCCAAAGTGATTGTATGAGTTTGCACTCTGAGCAGCAATGGAGAAGTGTTCCCCTTTCTCCACATCCTCTCCAGCATAAGCAATCATCAGTGTTTTTGATCTTAGCCATTCTGACTGGTATAAGATGGTATCTTGATTTGCATTTCCATAATGACTAAGGATTTTGAGCAATTCTTTAAGTTGTCTTTCAATTCTCTATTTAGATCTGTACCTCATTTCTTAGTTGGATTATTTAGTATTTTGATGTCGAGTTTCTTAAGTTCTTTATATATTTTGGAGATCAATCATTTATTCAATGTGGTGTTGGTGAAGATCTTTTCCCATTCAATTGGTTGCCATTTTGTCTTATTGACTGTGTCTTTTACCTTACTGAAGCTTCTCCATTTTAAGAGGTCCCTTTTATTTATTGCTGTTTTCGGTGTCTGCACTACTGGTGTTATATTTAGGAAGTGGTCACCTGTGCCCATGTGTTCAAGGCTAATTCTCACTTTCTCTTCTATGAGGTGGCTGAATTTATGTTGAGGTCTTTGATCCATTTGGACTTGAGTTTTCTGCATGGGGATAGTTATGGATCTATTTGCATTCTTCCACATGTTGACATCCAATTATGACAATACTATTTGTTGAAGATGCTTTCTTTCCTTTTGCATAATTTTAGCTTCTTAGCCAAAATTCACATGTGCATAGGTGTGTGCATTAATATCAGGGTTTTCAATTAGCTTCCATTGGTCTACCTGTCTGTTTTTATGCCAATATTAAGCTGTTTTCATGACTTTAGCTTTATAATAGAGCTTGATGTCAGGGATGTTGATGCCTCCAGAAGTTCCTTTATTGTACAGGACTGTTGAGAGCATTTTTAAGTCATAGATTATTCCTAATGATTAGAGATTCTGGAAACCGTATTGCTTTCCATGTATCATTTCTAACTAGGTTAGAAATTTTAGATAAGCTTATTACTATTTCTGTTTCTTCTGGTGCAAAGAAGAGAGTAGATGATGTTACCAAATGTTTAGTCCAGTTTAATGGTCTGTAATTATGTCAGTTGACTCAAGACCTGTTCCTGAAGATCATGCATGTATGATAGTATGTAACTAGGTCTAGATTTTTACTTTCAACCAAATGAACTGAATTTACATAGGGTTATGTAAGTCATCTTCATCAATAGCCTGTACATCAAATGTGATTGTGGGTTGAAGAACTGGATTCCTGCTCCCTATTACAGTACTGCAATCTTGCTGTCCAGTAGAAGAGTTATGGGATGGAAATGCCAGGTTCCAAGATGCTTGGAAGAGAGCTACCACAGAAGGCTATTGGATTGCAAAGTACTTGCAAGGAGTGTATCAAGAATACATCATTGCTGCAGACACTGGGGGTTCACCCAGAAGATCCCACTCACACCCATGTGAAAAGATGAATGAATAGATGAAGGTTCCATGTGTACAGCATCCAAAGCAAATTGGAGGGAAAAAAAAAGCAAGAGGTGCTTAACAGTGCACACAGAAACCACTAACAAATGCTTGTTTAGTGAAGGAATTCAGTGAACTTTTCCAACATCTGTGTGTGGATGTTAAAAAAAGATATAGGAGGGAAACTCATTTGAAAGAATTCTTCCCCCTGAACACCAGAGCACAGGATAACACTCAGGAAGTGTTTGTTTAGCTCAGATGAATTGACTGATCACCTAGCAAGCTGGAACATATGAATGACTTTAAAACTGGAAGTATAGAAGTGGATATTGTTCTCATTGCTTACTTATAGCCTCTGCTTTTAAAACAGAAGACTTTGAAAGCCTGTCTATAAGTATAACAGCAACTCACATGTCCACTCAGCAAATAAGTGCTTGTTGAGTGCCCGCACTTCTCAAAGCACTCTGTTAAGTACAAAAGATACCAGACTAAATACACCCTCATAGAGTGTACTTTCTGGCATGTAGGGACTAGGTAATGGTAAAGACAAAGGAATGGCAGATTCCAACATCACTTTAGTAAAGTTGTGATTTAATATTTTTAAGGGAAATTACAGAAAATGTTTATGGGGAATGACTATGTGACTCAAACCTACTGGTGGTGAAGAAAGGCTTTCAGGTTTAACCAAGTTCATGGCCCCTACTCTGATAACTGGGTAATTGGAATTAGCTAGGACCTTTAGGCTATGGTGCAATCTAGTGAATGTGGTTGAATCCTGCTATGGTGGTGTCCAAAGAAGATAGATGTTTTACTTATATTTCTTGAGTTTTGATATGATGACATGAAGAATTAAGGTATAGTAAGTAAGGTGGTTGTGTGAGAGGCACTGTGATACTGACACTCATAAACACAGGGCTTTTTCTAAATGTGCCTTGGAATATTATGTGGACTCTTAACAGCTTTCTGTCATGTCTCATTTCCTTTTCTAAACCAGCCTTTACCATCATATACCTTTTTAAAGACAAGATCTCCTGAGTAAATTGGGAGCATGGGGACCTTAAGAGAGGGTTGAAGGGGAGGGAAGAGGCAGGGAGGGGAGCAGAGAAAAATGTAAAGCTCAACAAAAATTTTAAAAAAAAAGATCACACACCTTGAAAAAAAACTGCTATCTTTCGATTTATTACATTGTTATTATGTATTACTTAGGCAATAGACAATATCTATTTCTTCTTGAACTATCACACTAAAATTTTAGGAAACTTAGGGATGACAGAGAAAGGAATCATAACACTTAGAAGACTGCTTTATGAAAGAAGAGCAGGACACTGCACTTAGCTGGCTGTCTAGTGCAATTCTAACAGAAGTATGAATATCCTCTACAGCTCTATCCTGTCCTAGTAAGAATAATGCTCAGTCATTGCGTCTACTAGGTTATGGAAGCTGTATTATGAATTATTATGTCTTGCAATGCAGTGTCTATTCTACAGCTGAGACCTCTAGTGCTTTCCCCTAGTGGAAATTTGTAAGACAAATCGACCATCCAATGCCAATCTGGTGAGGGGCACATTTCCGTTTTTGTTCTTCTTTTCTTTTCTTTTCTTTTCTGTTCTTTTCTTTTCTTTTCTTAATTTTATGTACATTAGTGTTCTGCCATGAGTTTCAGGTCCCCTGGAACTGGAGTTACGGACAGTGATCTGCAATTTAGGTGCTGGTCATTGAGCCCTAGGGCCTCAGAAATGACCTTCTGTGCCATCTCTCTGGAGGGGTTCATATTTTCATCCTAGTTTGCCTCTTCTCAAGTCACTTGGATCAAGTTGACAGAAAGCCTGCCTAGCACAACAAGGAAAACCAAGAGAGCTTTCTGCTTAGGAGTAGATGGTGTTCTAGCTAGGAACTCTATTAAATCAGCAACAGAGTTGGTAAACCACACATGCAGAATCCAGCTGGCCAGCAGAGAGGCTCATTCTTGCAGCCATGTCAAATATGCAGTACACCATGCTAGCTCTTTAACTTTATTACCATTTACTTCCCAAACCGAAGGGACATTTGAAATGCTGAGCAACTTCCCCTACATGTATCAAGGATTATTATCCCCTCAAACTCTATGTGACAAATATATTGAAACATGACCTGGTCAATGCAAACAACCTGTTCATTTCTTTACGACTTATATGAAACTTTTGCTCAGTTAAAGAAAATGTCTTTCCAAATCATACCTGCAGTTTTCTTCCTGCCTCCACGCATGTGAGAGGGCAACTATACATATCCACAGTCACGTCTTTAGCTTTCCAAGTCATATTCTCAGCAAATTTAGTCCATATTCACAAAATAATTGCTATTTTCTCTCTGTCTCTTCTCACAGGGGCACAAAAGCTTGAAGGGTTGCCATGTCTTCCTCTTGTGTAGTTGGGAAGTGTATAATGCACAACTGCTAATATATGAAATAAGTGGGCAGTCTTGCTAACTGCCATCATCATCATTGTGACTAGAGTCTATGTCAGTTCAAAACTAAAACGTTCTCCCTTGCATTTATTTAATGCCCAGTCTCATGGAATCCAATCAGCTTGACAAGTGTGCCACATTCTTCCTTTTATATGTATATGTGACTGAGAAAAACTGTGAAGTTATAGAAGAACATTCTGGAATTTTGATCCTGTCTATAAAATCAAGCCTTTACTGAGAGTCATGCAACCTGAAGAAAACATGAACTAAAGTGGATCTAAGAAAGTCTGAAATGATTTGTCAGCTCTATTTTCTTTGCTACCATTCTGTTTTACATCATTAATTTTAAATACAAAGGCCTAGAAAGAATTGACTTCTACTTAATGAAATTTGATTCATTCAACCTTGTAATATCATGGAAAAAATAGAATGTCTTGTTAGTTGGAAGGTACATTTAAAATAATGCACTGAACACATTGAATAAATGATCAGAGTGATGAGTAATATTACAATATTGACATCACCTTATACTTGTACTGTATGTGATAGTGTCCAAAGCATTTACATCCTCATCTAGGGAAGCATTCTTCATCATTCTTTGGGTATAATTGTTATTTTATAGACGGGATCCTGAGGTTGAGAAGGGTTAGATGACAGATTATAAGAAGGAAAGCAAAGTTAAGCCTCCACACTCTTCCTAATTGTCATTTTTACCTGAAATAGCAAATCAGGAAGTTGGTCCTCATTAGCTTTTTCCTACCTGTTTTTCAGAAGCCTCTTTTTTTCAAAACTTGGCCACCATTCAAACTTCCCAGAAGCAACTCACATAAGTTCTTTTCCCTAAAGACTCCACTTGGAGCTCTTTTATCTGTAACTTAAATTTACATTGTTATTTTATCACCTAGTGTATCTGAACCTCGCTCAAACCAGACCTCGCTCTACTTGCTCAATTTCATGTCCCCACCAACCTGACCTTGACGTTGTGATTTCACTAAAGTAGATGATGTTATGACTTCCCATGAAGGACTGCTTTCTATACCTCATGTCTTTGCATATTGCTTTTTTTTTTTGTCCCCGGGACATCTTTGTTCTCTGGCTAGGAAACCTCCCTCTACTTGTGACCTCAGAATTAATTCAAATGGTATCTCTTGTAGGAAGCTTTTTCTCTTTCCCTAGGGTTCATATGCACTTTGTGACTATTAATGGCATGAAGTTCAAATCATACGAGTAAACCTTGGAAAGAATGGAACATTCCTGGCTCATTGGTAAGATCTCCTGAGTAAATTGGGAGGGGTAGGAAGAGGTGAAGGGGAGAAGAACATGAGGAAACAGGATAGTTGAGTTGGGGGAGGGACAGAGAGGGAGAGAGAGAAAAAAGATATCTTGTTAGAGGCTTGTGAGGTTAGGGAGAAATCTGGTGCTAGGGAAACTTCCCAAAATCCAAAAGAATGACTCCAGCTAAGACTCCAAGTGATAGTGGAGAGGGTGCCTGAACTGGTACCCTGTGATCAGATTGATAACCACTTTAACTATCATTACTGAATATTCATCCAGTAACTGATGGAAGCAGATGCAGAGATCCACAGCTAAACACTGGGCCAAGCTCCTGGAGTACATTTGAAGTGAGGGAGGAGGGATTATATGAGCAAAGAGGTCAAGATCATGAGGAGGAAACCCCCAGAGGCAGCTGACCCAACCTTGTGTGAGCTTACTGACTCTGAACTGATAGCTGGGGAACCTGTATAGGACCGAACTAAGCTCTCTGAATATGGGTGACAGTTCTGTGGCTTGGGCAGTCTGCGGGATCACTGGCAGTACGACCAGAATTTATCCCTAGTCCTTGACCTGGCATTTTGTAACCCATTCCCTATGGAGGGATACCTTGCCCAGTCTAGATACAGGGAAGAGGGTCTTGGTCCTGGCTCAACTTGATATGCTAGACTGTTGACTCCTCGTGGGAGGAGTGGATGAGGGGTTGGGTAGGAAAAGTGAGAGGAAGGGATAGAAGGAGAATTGTGGTTGGTATGTAAAATGAAAAAAATAAACTTTTAAATAATTTTTTAAAAAAGAAAACATTAGAAAAGAAAAAGAAAGGGGACACATCAATCTGATACATTCACCACTAATAGCCGTTATCAATACTAATTATGAAATAAGCAAAGTACCAATTACTTCTTCGATCACATCAGCAATAATGAAAAATATCTGAACTCATTATAAATCAAAGATCTTTACAGAATTCTATCTATAAGTCTATTCCTAAATAATTGAAAACAGGGATTTTACACACACACACACACACACACACACACACATATATATATATTTCTAAAACAACACTATTCACAATGACTGAAAACTGTAAGCCAATCAAGTGTTTATCCATGGTTGAAAGGGTAGGGATATGCACAGTATGACGTATACTTATATCAGGATAGTATTTGGCCTGAAGTAGAAGAATTTTCTGGTAAATGGTGCAAGATAGAAGAAATGAGATTAGGGTAACTGAAATAAACCCACCACTAAATACACATAATGCACAGTTCCATTTGCTAAGCCATCTAGAACAGTAAAAGCCATACAGAAATAAGATGGAATGGCAATTTGTGAGGAGTATTGGACAGAGGAATCTCAGGCCTCGATAGCGTGCATGGACTTTCTGATTTAGGTGATGGAAACAGAGTGGAGGTTAGTTCCCCTGTGTGAAACACGCTGTTGACAGAGATTGCTGTCTTGACTGTTTTCTGTGTACTTAAGCATATTTAATTTTTAAAGTTAAAATACTATCTTGTGAAATTTCCATCTTACTTATAGAAATGAATGAGCCACAGAAACCATGACCAGCTTCACCGGCTGTGCATGTAAATGGTGAAGACATTGATAGAGTAGAACAAGAGGTAACCGAGAAACATAAAATAAGTTTTTCTCTTGTTTGCTTCCTCACTAAAGAGCTAGACATAATGCTTATCAGTCAGACACAATAAATCCCCATAACATGCTTTAATCACTACTTAAAAGAGGTGAAAAGAAAAAAGTAATCAGGATTGCTTTTTAAACTCTTCCTCGGCGAAGTAACCAATTTCTGAAGCTTAAAATCAGGAGTTTTGACTGGCAGACACTTTCCCGTAAAAGACACAGGGAAGAAATGAGTGACTTATTATGAAAGAAATATGTCTGCTTTGGAAGTATTTATATAATTGTTGCTATTTATAGCTCCTTATTTGAGTAAATTGAGACTAAAATATTAGGCAATGTACCCAAAGAGAATATACAGCTAATGAATGGCAAAGCAAAGTGTTTAAGCTCAGACCCCTTGCTCAAATACTCCTCCTATAATTACCCAGTCATTCATGTCCTAACTTTTCAATTCCCTTAGGAAACCATTCTCAGTGTCTCAATTCTACATATCCTTTCAATGAAAGAATCCAACACATCATCACAGGAAACTGTGGCTTCCAGTAGTTTGATGTTTATAGATGACTTAATGAAATAAACAAGCAACACTCTGAGAGCATCCCTTTATACGGTTTCAGTCAGTCTGACATAAAAAAAAATCACTGCTAGGCTAGTTACTTCTCTGGAGAAGTATCCTTTCAGTGCTCTGGCTGGCCTTCACATACAGTGCTCTTTTGTGGGACAAATTTTGAGGTTTCTTTGGCAGGATGCTTAGTGTTTTCAAGCCTGTTGGGCTGAAGACTGTCAACAACATGTCTTACTTTCAGTAGTGTTTATGTCTCCTTTTTTCAATCCAGGAATTGCAACAGATGCCTTAATTTACTTTCAAAAGAAAAATTAAAAATGTGGAAAAGAGGCTGGATATGTACTGCATGGCTGTTGTGGGTGTGTCCAAGAAAAGCTAAGTTTTCCACATTAAATCATATGCATTCTTTTTAATATGGAAAAAGACACTTCGTGGTTTGGAAACTGTCTACAGAAAGTGAATGTGTTCATGGAGTCAAATAAAGAAGGGTGATTATTTAATCTTTTTTATGACAAACTGGAAAGTGCTTTTTCATTCTTTCATCTGTTTCAACATCAAAGAAAAACTATATAATTCAGTATGACATTGCTATCTTGGAAAACTATATTCAAGTGATTGATTGTAAGCATTTTGATTTAAAAAGAGGAGAAACAAGGGTTCACATTTTACCAAGTTTTAAACTGAGTGGACTCTCACTATGTGAACTTCAAAAGTTTAGAAAAGTTTTCTGGATTCAGACCAGTCAAGATCTGGAAGACAAAGAGAATAGCTTATTAGAATACCAGTATGTCTCTAGACATCAGACAACTGGCAAAAATATTTCTAAATATAAATAAAATAGAAACACATGGGCTGCATTTTGCTCAGAATAGGAAAGGATTAGAATGAAAGGGAAAGTATTACTTTGGCAAGTTTTATTTGGTATTTTGCTGAACCTTAATCATTTGGCCAGTTAGTCCATTATCATCACGGTGGAACATGACAGCATGCAGGCAGACACAAGAATGGAAATGGATCTGTGAGTTCCATCTCTTGATCTTCAGGCAGCAGAAGTCCCTGCCATTAGGCATAGCTTGAGCATATGAGACCTGAAAGCCTGCCCCCACAGTGACACACCTCCTTAAACAAGGCTACACCCAATTTAAAAAGCCACATCTCCTAATAGTGCCACTACCTACAGGGTAATTCTTTTCTTTCAAACCACCACAATCATACCAAGATTGCTTCAGATTCACTAATTCTTTATTACAGCGGACATTCTTTTCATAAATCATATATACAAACATGTCAGCAGAAAGTGTGAGTTTCAATAATACTGTCACCAGTGTTCGTAATATTGCCATTAGTTGATTCTATTCATGCATATTGCATCACTTTTATTACTAGAGTCCAAGAATGATAAAGGGAAATACTAATATTTCATTGGAATTCTCAGATCAAATGCTCTAGAGACATTTTGTTAAATCTCATTATTGAAGTTTCAAGACAGCAAAGAAAATAACAAAACCAAGGACAAACTTGCAAGACTCAACAGCAACTCAAATAATTTAATTACAATTTGGGAAGACACAACTTCTGTCAGAGGATGTCTCATTTACAGAAGAGGTGACTAGCTTCTTCATCACAAGAACCCAGGAAGAATTTACAAAACTGGATAGAAAGAAATAGAAATATTGAAAAGAATCCTTCCTCCTCCTCAACTTATTCATTTCCCTACCTTATTTTAGAAATAACAAAAACAAATAAACAAAGCAGTCTTTGTAAATAATGCAAATGTACATAAGGCAAAAGGAGACCACTGGGCTTAAAATTTTATGATTCTAGTACTTCTCACAATGCATTTACACATCACTTTATGTGAGTTTTTTCATTTTTTGTGTAAAAGCCTACACTTGAATAACCCCAAGAGGCAACACACTATAGACATATGTGGTGGTTTGAATGAGAAATGTCCCTCATACTTTCATGTATTTGACATTTGATCATCTGTTGGATGTAGGTGGAAGATTCTGACCTGCCCAGTCCCATATCTGTTCAGTCCCAAAGAAACACACAAAGACTTATATTAATTCTAAATTGTTTGGCCTATTAGCTCAGGTTTATTATTAACTAGCTCTTACAACTTAAATTAACCTGTAATTCTTGTCTATGTTTAGCCACACGACTTGGTACTTTTTTTCAGACCAGCATTCTCATCATGCTTCCTCTGAGTCTAGCTAGTGACTGCATCTGCCTTTACTACTCCCAGAATCCTCTTAGTCTGTTGGCCCTGTCTATAATTGGTGGCTCCTTTAGGGAAGGTTCTAAACTCTACGAGGTGAAGTTTTGTTGGAGGAAGGACACTACTGGGGCAAGCTTTCAGAGTGTTGAGACTTGCCTTGTGTTCCATTCTTTTTGTTTCCTGTGTGAGGATGAAAATGTAACTAGCAAGCTTTCTGATCCTATTGTCCTAATTTACCCAAATGATGTATCTCCACTGCTATGATGCTCTCTGTCCCTCTGGATCCATAAGCCAAAATGCACCTTTCCCAAAATACACCTTGCTTTTAGTTAGAAATTTTTATTATGGCAACAGAAAGGTAACTTAATATACTAATTGGTATGATAGTGAGATGTTGCTGAGTTCAACCTAACCAGGTGGCTTTTATTCCTTTGGACTAGTTTGTGGGAGAGTTTGGAACTTTGAACAGGATAGAGCCATTGAATGTCGTAAACAGTTTAATGCTCTCCCCTCAGCATACATTGGGAAGGGAAGAATGTTGAGAGAAATGCAGACAGAGAAACTGGTGAAGTTTCAGAGCAAAACTAGCACTCTATCAAAAGCAGACATGGGGAAAATCATAAGTTATTTTGGCTGCATTCTGCCCATATCCTGAGAACTTTCATGTGACTGAATTAAAATATAATGGGCTAATTTTGAGTAGGATGTGTTGGCATAAGTCTTTAATCCTAACACTAAGGAAGCAAAGACAGGTGGATATCTATGTGTTTGAGGTAAACTGGTCATAAAATAGTTCCAAGATAATCAAGGATACATAACAAGACCTTCTCTCAAAAACAAACAAAAATAAATAAAAAGTTATGAACTAATTTTTGAAACATAATACTTCAAGACAGGATAACATTGAGTCTATGGAATTGATGTTAATAGTTAACTTCCAAAGGCGTACAGGGAAAAAAATCAACAAGCGAGGCAGAAGGAAATGTTTAAAACTGTGTAGTTTAGAAAGGAAAAAAGAAGCACTCGGTAACTAATATTGCAGACAAGTCCTTTATTGGGGGGATAGAAGCTTCAATGTTGAAGAGATTAGCACCATTAAAGAAAAACCTCCTATCAGCTCCCATCACCATAGGAAACATCCATTTGAGCAAGCTTACTATGACTAACTGATTTGCCAGCTTATTAGAGTAGAGCCTAAGGAGTTCTCTCTTCATGGGGAGTTTCTCACCAGCCTCAGATATGGAAGCTGCTCCAATTGTGCCACAGTTGGTCAGGGTCCACTGCAAGCTGATAACCAACTTGCCAGTGTTGTCTGTGTGTTACCGGTTTAGGAGGTATGAACAATGTGAGATTGAGGGATCATAAATTCTTCCGGTACTGTTTCGTAGAGCTGCGGGGGCCAGGCAATGTGTGTCAGGGTCGGGGTCCCTGAGAAACCAAAGACTTGAAATTGTCAAGGTAAAATCTGGGTTATAGTGGGGAACCTGAGATGCTGGAGATGTCGGAGCTATGAGATATATGCCAACGAGAGATGGAAAGGGGAAGGGAACTAGCCGGAGCGATTTATTTTGCCGACAGCAAAATAGGAGGTGTGGCAGCATCCAAGACCATTGAAACTGAAGCCAGAGTTACCAAATACGGAGCCACAGGTCTAGTGTTTGTCCTGCTGACTTTCAGCCTCGCTTTGGTACAAGTTCCCCTTACTTTACCCCCATTCCTCCCTTTTGGAATGGAAATGTATATTCTGTATCATTGTATGCTGGAAGAATGAAATTCAAATTTTGAGTTTATTTGGGTCACAACTAAGAGATTGTCTTATGTCTGATAAGAGACCTTTGAACTTTTATACACTGTTGAGATTGTTAAAGATTATGGGCAATTTGAAGTTGCAATAAAGTGTTTTATGTCATGAGACAGCCTTGGTCCTCTGGAGGTCAAGGGTAGGATGTGGTGGTTTGAAAGAGAAATGTGCTCTGTAGGGTCACATATTTGAACACTTGATCCGAAGTTTGTGCCACTATTTGTGAAGATTACTGAATCTTGAGGAAGTGGATCCTTGCTGGAGAAGGTATGTCGCTGGGGACCCACTGTCAGAGTTCAGGGTTTCTAGTCACTCTGTCTTTGCTATCTTTGTGTGGACTAAAACGTTATTGGCAAGTTTCCAGATCTTTTCGCAGCAGCCTTCCTACTTTACCTGATTATTGCCATGCCTCTCCCACCAGAATGGACTCTATCTCTCTGGAACTGTAATCCAAAATAAACCTTTTCTTCCCCAAGTTGCTTGATATCCTGTGATTTTATCATTGCAACAGAAAAGGAAATGATATGCCGCACCTACATCTGTATCCAGCTTATTGTTCATGCATCTGGTTCAGCCTATCTGAACAAGACTAAGAATTAGTATGCTTAAGAACAAAACCAGTTGTTTGTGTGGATGCAGGAGCAAAGCTAACCTCTGTGGGTGGAGAATTAAGCATCTATGCCTTTCCATCATAGAATGTTAGCAGGCATAATATCTTGGAAACACAGGACTAAGAATGCTAATTTTTATTTGAGGGTTAAAATTAACATTTTTCTTTATAATACACCTATTAGTAATATTCCTAAAGCATTTGGGTATAAATTGTCATTATGGAAATTGGAGGAGCGTTGCATGACGGAATAACTGCACAGTTAAGAAAAGAGACAAAGCAAATGCTAAATCTCTTATTTATAGGCTAATGGTAGCTGCGGATTAGTCTTATGCAATTAATAATTCCGAGAACCTTGGTTTGGGGCAGAGGATTCAGAGTTCTTTATTAACTGAAAACAAAGAGAAAAAGTACTTAGGGGTGTAAATTGTAAATGACTATCAAATCAGAGCTATCGATTTCTTTGTGTTTATATTATATTTGATTATTCAAACAAAATAATGAGGTAGTCTACCTCCAATGCTCAGATAACAAAATAGAGTAAAAGACACTAAATATTTATCCAAACGAATTCAGCAACTAAGGAGCCCATAACCCGAATCCAGGTCTCCAAATACAAAATCATATTAGCTGCTAAGACCCTGACTATCATTTTCCTGTGTTTCACATGTAGATACAAAGCTCAGAGTATGTCTGGTAAAATATCACACAATGTATAAACTACTATGCTTTGATTTTGGATCCTGTCTGGACAAGATTTCATAACATTTCAAATCAACAATATCTTGAAGGACTTGTGTTTTGATTCTGCTATTAATAATTATTATTGGCCCTATTGTGTCTTCTTCCATCATGATTGCCAAAAGTTTGATTTAGAGACAAAAATGGGCAAATGAATATGTTCAAATTTTACAAATAAACATAATCCAGATAAGAAAAAAAACCTTTTTTTTCAAAAGAAAATGTATTTTAGTAGGTAGTTCCCCTGGCATCTATTTTCTTTCCTTTAAGTGACCGCATTCTGACCTGCAGAGGCCTTTAAAAGCTCATTTATGGCCAGACAGAATGGTGCAAACACAGATGTTTCAAGAAGCTTCTAAAATTATCACATGCCCCCGCAGAATTTAAATAAAGGATTTGGAATGTGCTGCAACCTGTCTACCATCTTCCTTGAGAGAAAGGAAGAGTACTATCCACACAAGGGATGCTGCTGACTGGAAGTGGATATTGTGACATTCCAGAGTCTTATTTTGAGAAACTCCAGAAGTCCAGGAAGTGGTTGCTATTTACAAAAGTGCGGGTCGCTCACTCCTATTGTTTATACTCATCCTTATTCCAAACTACAGTAGTGAGGTTGATAACCTATGCTAAGCTACTCTGCAGTTGCTGTGCACAAGAGGGCTGCCATTCATAGTTCCTTTCAAGCTCTCTGGTTTGTGCTGCCCACTGGGGAGAACATGACTGATTCACCAAGCAAGCTTCAGGGGTACTCAGCACTTACGCAGAGCACAAAATACAATACATGGTTGTGTGTGGATTACATCAAATTTCTTTGGAAAAGAGAGAGACAGTTCTCTTGGTCCTCTTTGGTTTGCAATTAATTCAGTAATCACATATTAGCTTAGGATTGATATATGTATCATCTCGTTGCATAGTAAATGGGTTTTCATGAATGGTTCACTTCGATAGTGGAGTTAAGTATAAGGAAACCTTAAAGAAACTCACTGAATGGCCTTGCAGATTTTCAAATCAATATAATTATGCATTGGTGTAGAGGCATGTTTAGTTCCAAGACCTTGTGTAAATAGCCCACAAATCCACGAATGTGTAAGCCTCTTGTATAAAATCCAGGCCTGCAGCAAGGTAGACCCTTTGTCTGTGAGGTCCCCTGGCCAGCAAGGGGCCCTGATCCTATACCAGAAGAACCATCAAAGGTGTGAGTGCGTTCCTGACCCGTGGAAACGGAGCACAGACATCCCACAAGCCCCTA
>LOEQ01015083.1:16954-29108 GCA_001685075.1 Bramus lutescens
TAACCAATGAAAGTAACACATAGACAGATGACCCTCCTACATCAATAGATTCAAAATAGAGTTGGATCAGTCAGGAAATGCCCACAGTAGTTGGAGGGACAGAAGTTCTTTTACTGAAAGAGGATCTCATCACAACAGCCACACATTCCCCTGCATTCCAAATCGCATTTGCTCCTTGGACCTTCTCAGAACAATTCCTCAATAAAAGGAATAGGATTTTTTTTACAGAAATTTTGGATTGTCATATTTATTTCTTAAACTCTGGGACCTTAAAAGATGTACTTCTATCTCTTCTGATTACTTCCCAGCTTCATGATAAGTCCAACTCTGGTTGCGCCAACCCTCAAACAGCAGAGTCCCAAGAATTATGAGGACCAAGCCAGCCAGCCCCATCCTGATGAGATTTTCCACTGTGTGATCCTGGGTGTCTGAGGCTGTGGTTTGGGGAAAGAAGTCACAGACATTAGGGAAGATAAAAATTCCCCCCAGTAACAAGTTGTCCACCTGGGGTACCTGCCTTTCCTAGGTAGGACTAGGACCTTCTGTGTCCAGTACTAGAACTTTGATTTACCTGTCTTAGGTTTGGATGCATCCTTTGATAGTTTGATGTTCATAGCTGATCCTAAGAAAGAAGAGATGTAGAATTGTGAAGTGCTTAACAGGCCCAAGTGTTTTCTCTGGGATCCATGTTCCCATTTCCTGTAAACGCCAGTTGTTCTTATTATATAAGTTCATGAATGTCTGTGATGAGTCTTTCCCTTGCTGAATCAGGTATATAGGAATCCCTCAGGTATTCTTTTGAAAATCCTCATCCTTACTGCGCTCTTTAAGGTCAAAGTATATTGTGAAATCTCTTTAGAATAACAATTTAATCTGAATTCCAAGGGATCAAGATTAGGTAGAAAAATCACAGTTAAGAATAAATGAAACCTTCCTGAGTCCTCTGCTCAAACTACCAGACTGGATCATGTCAAAATAATCCCATGAAATAGGTTTTCTCTTCTGTACATTGAGTATCCAAGATCCCAAGATGAAATCTGCACATTAGAGGCTATTAAAAGTCTATAGCACATAGAACTGACGTTCTAGATCCCCCTCTTCTGTCTAGACCACAGCTATTTCTCTAGGTGTTACATATTTGTTTAATAGCCTATTAACTTCTTATCACATCATTAGAAACACCTACAAAGAAACCCACCAAAACTCAAAAATACCCATGCATTATCTATGCTTGCATGCTGTAAGGTGTAGTGCTGTGAATCTACAGAGAAAAATATAAATTTCCAAAAATACTACTTGGCTAATAGTAATAGGTTGAAGTCTTGTTAATATAAAGACCTATAAACACACACACATATGTATATGTGTATGGATTTGTATACTGTGTACAATATCTGACATGTATTTGAAGTAAAAAAATGGTATGCTGGAAAAAGAAATGAATATACCTGGAGATTATTGCAGTAACACAAATCAGTCAGGCTAAGAATTACCAGATATCACATGCTCCCTAGCTCCCTATCATTTGCCCCCTCTCTCTTTCTCTCTCTCTTTCTCTCTAGGTCAGGTAGGAAGCAGATCCTTCTGACATAGGTTGTTCTCCATCCCTTTTCTTATCATAGTTAATGTGGAAAATATAAGATCAATGTAAAGACCTAGAAAGAGGCTGGGACTGATGCCACTCACTCACTGCCCTAAGGCTGTAACAACTGCTCTTGAGTACCTGGAACCTTCTAGATTTCATTGGGGAGCTGGGAAAGTAAGTGAGCAGTCCTTGATCGACCCTCCTCTTGGCCTCCACCCTCATGAGGGGTGAATATCCCACTGGCTAACCAACCACCCACTAGAGTATCTCATTTTCATCCTAGTCAGGAATTCTTCTAAAGCAGGATCCCAAGTGACACTTTCCCCTCATAGAGTTCTGGCTTATTTCACTTGAAACCAGGAGTTCCACAGGAGCATTAGTGTGTGACAATAGTTATGACAAAAAAACCATTGACAACTGTAGCATCTCTAGACACCCTCAAATTCTGAGGTCACTTCACTCATGGAGGACTCTGCCTGGAGCTAATGAGCAGGAGTGGATGGACTGCTCCCTTCTTGTACAGAATGAAAGTGTCCTCTGTTCAACCAACAAGCCAGGGCAACATTTGCTCCTGGGAGTTCTGTTGAACCAGGCTGCTCTGAGAGGGCATGTTCTGGTGTTGTCTGTAAGGACCTGGTTTCTTTCTGTCTTTTTTTCCTCCCTCCTCCTGTCTCAGAGTCTATTCCTTTCTGAGACCTTCTCCTTTCATCCTATCATTTCTTAGATTTTCACAAAAGGTCCTATAAGGACTGAGTCTCTGAATTGGTTTCTAGGGCTTCTAGCCTGCAAACAGATGTCTATGGTGCCACTAGATACCCACCACTCAGATGACGGGTCATGGGTATACCCTAGTCTCTGTACTGGCACTCATAGAAGCTGTTTGCAGGGGCCAGGGTATAGTTACTCTGAGAGAGCTCAGTCTGGCTGTGCAGGCCACAATGCTGGGAGAGGTTATTTCCCCCTTCATTGTCCAGGACAAGTCTGTGACAGCCAACATCAGGACAACAGTGGATGATCAGTGTCTCTAAAGGGGCCAGGATATGGTTTGGGATATGGACTGGCTTTCTGGATAGCTCTGGAAGAAACATAGGCAGGTGAATAAGGAGCAAGTTCCTCCCAAGAATTTTCTCCCTCCCAGCTTACTTTGTTGGTGCAGCTGCCTCTCACACTCTGGTACTCTGTCTCAGAGTTCAGAAATTCTCCCAGCATGGTTCAAAAAAAGATTAGGGTTTCAAAATATGATTGGGACAATGGTGAGACTGTCTTACCTGAGACTTGTATTTCCAGGTGGTCACTAGGTTCTGACCAAACCTGTGGGTTTGCCTTGCAATAGTCATAACATTTGAATGTCCCACACTGCTGCTAGAAGTCAAAGGGCCCACAAAGAACAGGGTCTGGAACTGCCCAGCAGATGTCTTCTGTGACTCCATGATCATGGAGTGCATCTGTTCTCCTTCCTTGATCACAATGAACCTGTAATATTCCTCCTGTGAGAAACATTTGAAGGTCACATTCTCTCCTGAGGTCACCACACGTCTGGGCAGGACTGATAGGCAGGGTTTATTCTCAAAGATTCCTTGGAGAGAAACAGACAGAGTTTTCACATTCTCAAAAAGCACACCTTGCCAAGCAAGGCTAGGCTGCAAGAAAGGGACATCCTGAGAGCAGTCCCGGCCTCCTGAAGATAGAGCCTGGGGAGGTACCTCTTACCTGTCACTACCAGCTCAAGTTTGTCACTCTGTGCTGACCAGCCAGAAGTGGTCTCATAGAAACAGTAATGGCCTCCATCATATTGTCCAACCGCGTTTATGGAGAATACAGCTTTCTCCCCACGTATTGTTGAGGATTGTCTATGTTGGATATTTTTAAGAAGGTACTCTGTGCACCTGAAGTTCTCATACATGAGATGTTCACTTGCATTCCCCTAGTGACCAGAGAGCCTGGCTCAGCCTTGATGGTCAGCTTTGGTAAGACTCCTACAAAGAATCAGTAGATAGATGTCCTGGGACATTCTGCCTTAGATCCTAGGACTCAGTCCTGCACACTTCCCATATCTCAAAGGTTGGCCCGTATATGCTGCTCTCTATTCTTACTGCCTAGAGTAAGGAAGGAGGAACGACTTAGGAAAGTCGTGTACACCCTTACCTGCCAGCACTGGGCTCCTGGGTCTCAGACTCAGTCCTGGAAGAAAGTTCCCTGTTCGGGATTTCACCCTGACCTCTCAGAAAGACCTTTCCTCCAGAGAACCTCCCGTGCCCCTCGAACTTTCTGCTGGAAAACTCTTGGGCTGTGCAAACAGTCCCTTGTGGATCACTGTGTTTCCTCCCACTCTTGTCATCTCACCAAACAGAGCAGGACTGCAAAGGGGGAAGTCATGGCAGAGTTTCTCGGTTGCTGTAACTGTGTATATGAAGAGGGCCACAGTACCTGCTCAGATGGACTGGAACACGTGGTATGACTTTTGGAGACTAGGTGCTCCACGTCAAGTGGTCACACACTTCAGGATCGCCACAGAAAGGGGAACTGCCCTTCCTAAGGACCTGGCTCTCATTTCCCCAATGTTATGGCTTGGACAGGCTCCAGATTCTCTGTAGTCATTTCTTCAAAGAGGGTGTTCTCTCCCAACTCCATTCACCTCTGCTCAGTTGGTCCTCATCATGCCAATATCCAGGAGGAAATATCCATAGACCTTATCTCTCCATTTCCAGATTTGGGTGGCTGAGTGGTCATCTTCCCTCAGTGAGTCTGCTTATGAAATCTCCGTCATGGCTTCAGTCAATCCAACTGTATGACAGCATGGGCTCCTTATCAGGACCAATTGTCTCTCCAGTCCTCGAGGAGTATTGGGCAAGAGAGATGTTAATACTTCAAAGTGGATGCAGAGCAGCAGAGACAAGCAGAACATCTGACTGTGAGATTCATGTGCAGTTTCATCTTGGGAATAAGCACAGAGGAAGGATGGAGACTGAGAGAGAAACACTGCAGTTCTTATGATTTTTAGATTGACGAATAATCCCCTGAAGAGAGTGACCCCCCACCCCCTTTTATTCTTAGCAACTCCATCCGTCCACATCTCCCTATGATCAACATTCAGTGCCACCTTTTATTGTTTTTATCGCGCTATACATTTTTTTTCTGCTCCCCTCCCTTCCTCTTCTCTCCCCTTCTGTCCTCTCCTGTGATACCCATGTTCCCAATTTACTCAGGAGATCTTGTCTTTTTCTCCTTCCTATGTAGATTCATATATGTCTCTCTTAGGGTGCTCTTTGTTGTGAAAGTTCTCTGGGGTTTTGGACTGTAGGCTGGATTTCCATTGCTTTATGTCTTCAAAGCACTTATGAATGAGTAGAAAATTAGAAGCAATCTACATCAAGACCCAATAACAGCACTGTTGGGTATATACCCAAAGGATGTTCAATCATACCACAAGGACATGTGCTCANCCATGTTCCCAATTTACTCAGGAGATCTTGTCTTTTTCTCCTTCCTATGTAGATTCATATATGTCTCTCTTAGGGTGCTCTTTGTTGTGAAAGTTCTCTGGGGTTTTGGACTGTAGGCTGGATTTCCATTGCTTTATGTCTTCAAAGCACTTATGAATGAGTAGAAAATTAGAAGCAATCTACATCAAGACCCAATAACAGCACTGTTGGGTATATACCCAAAGGATGTTCAATCATACCACAAGGACATGTGCTCAACTATGTTCATACCAGCATTGTTTGTCATAGCCAGAACCTGGAAACAACCTAAATGCCCTTCAACCAAAGAATGGATAGAGAAAATGCGGTACACTTACGCAGTAGAGTACTACACAGTGGGGAAAAAAGTAAGGACATCTTGAAGTTTGCATGCAAATGCAAATGGATGGATCTAGAAGAAACCATATTGGGTGAGGTAACCCCAGACTCAGAAAGACAAATATAATATGTATTCACCCATATTTTTTATTTTTTAAATTTCATTTTACATTCCAACCACAGTTCTCCCTCCCACCCCTCAATTTTCTTTTTTAAAGAATGATTTGCTATTACCTTCTGTCTTATTCTAGGGATGGAACTCAGGGCCTCTAGCATTCCCATTTTGTTGTGGTTGTTTGTTTTTGAGACAATGTTTCTTTGTGTAGCTCTGGCTATCCTGGAACTCACTCTACAGACCAGGCTGGCCTTGAACTCAGAAATTCACCTGCCTCTGCCTCCTGAGTGCTGGATTAAGGTATGTGCCACTACTTCTCTGCTTTGTTTTGAGACAGGGTCTTACTGTGAAGCCCTGGATGTCCCAGGACTTGCTATATAGAACAGGCTACTCTCTAAATTGTAGAAATCTGTCTCCTTCTAACTCTGGACTGATGTGGATAGTGCTGTGTGCCACCATGACCAGGTGGCATTCTTAGCAACTTTTCTGTCATTGAGCGCCACCTTACCTCTGCTTTAGCCCATGTTTCAATATGTTGTATTTTCAGTTTTTTCTCAGCAAACTTAATACTTTTTTGCCTGTTTTATATTTTTTCTTCCTTATCTTTTTCTGTGTCTGTGAGTTTCATTTTGACACTATTCTATATACATTTAATCAAATTATTTTTATATGTTCCCACCCCTCCTCCTTTGGCTTCCATTTTGCTGGTCTCCAAACTGATTGTAACTTTTGCTTCTTCTTTGATGAAAGATTGTTGAAAATATGTGAATTGTTTTTATACATATTTTAAATTTTCCTTTTAATTTTGAACATTGTACTTTGATCATGTTCACACTTCTCCTAACTCCCCCCGTATACACGAACCCCTTCTCTGCTTATCCAAGTTTGTGTCATCTCTCTGTTTTTCAACTACCAAGTTCAATTTCACCTGCTCATATAGTCTTGGAAGTGTGGTCCTCCACTGGAGTATGGCTGACATGACAAGGGCTAGACTGTCTTTTGTAATTTTTGAAATTAAAATATAATTACATTGTTTTTCATTTTCTTCTCTTCAACTCTTCCCATGCACCCTTCTTTGCTTTCTCTCCAATTCATAGCCTCTACTTTTTTTTTTAGCAATTATTACATAGATATGTATATTTATATGTGTATGCATATACATGTGTGTGTGCATGCACATATTTAAATATATAAACACAACCTTCCTAGTGCAAATTTTGTGTTTGCATGTACTTGATTTTAGGGCTGACCACTTAGTATTGGATAGCCCATCAGAGCCTACACTTTCAAATAAAACTGGCCCTCCTTCTCCCATTGGCTATCAATTGCCAGGAGCTCCCAAAGGAGGAGTAGGCCTCTATGTCCACCTCCCTTCCCATGCTAGTATTTGGTAATGTTTGAGCTTGCACTAGACTTGTACATGCTGTCACAACCATTGTCAGGAAATAAAGGAAAAGAGAAGGGGTCTGAGTTCTAGGAATGTAGTTGGGAGTCTTTGCATAAACAAAGACCTTATCAAGTCAGGAGATTAAAATACTTGAATTTCTTTGCGCAAAGGATTTACAAAGTGAGGAATAGTGGTACTTGGTAAGGTGGCCTTTGATAGAATAAAAAAGAAAAAAAACCTTTTCTCACATCTCCACACTATCTGGACACCTGAGACCACAATGATTCTGAGGTCTTTCAAAGAGAACATATAAATTATTTAACCAAATCAGAAAACATACACTGAAAATAAAAAATAGATAGGAGACACAATTTCTTTAAAAAAAAAATCCAACAAAGAAGATCATGGCAGCCAAGATTTATTTCTTTGTTTTTGAGATTTTTTAAAATTTATTTTTAGAAAAGCACATAAGTCAAATCCTTTTTAGTGAAGAAAATGACAGTCTGATAATGTCAAATCATTTGCAAAACATATAACAAAATCAGATTTCACACTGAGATCAATAAAAGCAAAGTGAACAGTGTCACAGCCATTTTAACAGGACACAAATCATGTATGTATGCATGTGTGTTCATGTGTACATGTGTGCATGTGTGTGTGCAAGATTACTTCGATGTTGATTAAGACAGAAGCTGTGAAGTCAGTTGTGGGAGAAGGTATAATAGCTATAATTGGCAAATACATTATCAGCAAGTTACATTGTTTGAATTAGCAATATTGCCCAACAACATGAATAGGTAATCATTTTTTTCTTTGTAAACTTGTCATATGGGGACATGGCAGCCAAGATTTCTAAGGAAGTGATTAATCAAAACAGTCTTATGAGTGTGTTCACACAAACCACATGCTTCTTTTTACAAAACAAATCATGCTTTACAGGGAAGAAAGACCACCTCAGACTATATTGTTAGGCTTCTGTAGATAATTAGGAGAAATTTTAAAAAAAATTTCATGTTGACCATAAGTTACATCTTTCTCATTGCTGACACAAATCAACAGTTCCTCTCACATTGTTCCAACACAGGAGGAAAAATGCATGGGCAGATACAAGTAAGTTAGTAATACTAAATGATTAATATTGATTAAACTATCACTGTAGTAGAAATTTATGAGAAAACGCTGGCCAAACAGCAAAAAGAAGAGTAATTAGCATGATACCGCTTAAGTATTGAAATTGGTGATTGTTGATGAATCTGAAAATGTAGTTGGTACTCTCCTTCACTGCTACTATCTTGGATAGTTACGACTACAATTACTTCTTGAATGATCATTGCCTTTTTTCTTTGCACACTTTCTTCATAAAGAGAACCAGGGGAAAATTTCATGCAGCTTTACATCTGGAATACGTGGCAGTTAGAGCCAGAAATTTAATTGACATCTTTGATGTTATCAGGAGATAAATCAAGTTAATTTATCTTTGATGGAATTACTTGTATCCTGAGCACTATGCAAGCCCCTTCATCTGATCATCTGACTAACAAAAAACAAAACAATGGAGTCTGCTGGTCTGCTGGTCTAGTGTTGCTCCTGGTTATATATCTGTCAGCAAGTTCTCAGGAAATGACACTTACTCAAAGACAGGTAAACAGCTCAGTGGCTGACCATCTACCTAGTTTGTGTAAACCTGTGAGTTCAGACTTCAGAACTGCAGGGAAGAAAAACAACACTTTGTGCAACCCAGACTGATTCTGATTCTTTCTTTGGTTTCATGGAGACTTGCAATTGGTTGTCATACACCAAGGCTAATTTTTAGTTTAAAATAATTATTAAAATACAGTTTAGTAATATGCTAATAATTAAGAAGAGGAGATATTACAGTAAAATATGGGAACCCTCCTAGAGTTCAAAGCAAGAAAAAATGTGACCTGTTGTCCTTTTCCATGGAATAGGCTCTGAGTGTTAAGTTTCAGGAATTAACAATTTTCCAGCCTGCACTACTGTGCTGGGGGATGACCAAAGAGCTCAGAGGTTACATTGCTTAAGAGGATGCTGTATGTGGGTGTATCTTGTACTTCCTTCTTTTTAATACAAAACTTTATGCAGAAAGTAAAACAAATATTTCACAACTCAGTCTCTGCAGTGGTAACAATAAGATGCACATTTCTCTTTTCAGACAGAACAGACTCCTCTTAGGAACTCAGCTCCCCACTTCCAGGCATTCTTTCTACCTGTGCCAATGGGATAAAGAGAGTTCACCAGTGGAGAGTCAGGAACATCTTTGTTCTGTTTGTAAGGTCAGGTTCCTCTTCCTGAAATCTTAGGTTTTGAGATCCAACATGAATTGATCATGTTTTTAGTAATGTTATGAATGAGAATGCAGGATCCATTTATCTGGGTTGGTAGGGTTTCATGTGGAATCAAAGACCCACTTCATTCCTTGGCATAAACCCCCCAGAAAGGTAATTTTCAGAACTCCAGAATATTCAGTTTTTGCTAGACCCCAGTTTAGAGGAATTCAAAATGCTCTTTCATCTCTGGAGCCAAAGCACGAATCATCCTGACACTGATGATGTCATGACAGAACTGGAAAAGATACCTTCTCATATGCCAGTGATGGGGTTTGGGTGAGGGTGTGGGGGACTTCTCTTTCTCTTAGACAAACTTGTTTATATGCTAGAGGGAAGGTGGGACTTTCTTAGGCAGTTGGAAACTCAGGTCCTCAAAATGAACCATGCAACTTTACTGAAGCTACAAGACCAGGATCATCCAACACATCTGACAAAGGTATTATAAGAGAACACGTGTGAACAAGCACCTGTCTTGAGCATAGTTGTAAAGTCCTCCATAAATTTAACTTTGCCATATGAACACATATATGATGATGGTTGAAAAAGACTACATTGCCTGTGAGTTTGTTTAAGAACATTATGGGATGCTTTCACAAAGTATTGGTGAAGGAATTTGTGTAGATGAAGAAACAGCATTTATGTAAATGATGAAACATTTGTGAGTATACCACACCCATTCATCATGTGAACTCACAGTAAATTAGTAACAGAGAACAACCTTAGTCAGAATAAGATTACATTTAAAGAAAACTGAAATTAACTACACATTTGATCCTGAACCAGAAACTTTCCATTAAAATAGGAACAATGCAGCAGTGTCTCCTTACTCCATGAATTTTCATATTGGTACTTGAAGTTCTAACTAAAGTAGAAATATTGGTAAAGTAAACATAAGGTTCACATATAGAAAAAAGAACTTTTGATATTTTCAGATAACATGTATGTCAATGTAGAAATTCTGAGTTTGTTTCCAAATATAACTTTATTAAACCAATCCATTATAACATACAAGTGATTAGAACAGAGAACAACATCTAGTAACATGTTTTTGAATTTCTTTTGTGCATACCAGTGAAATTTGACAGTAAATGTGTATATGTATTCTGCATGACTTCCACATTTCTTACTTGTGGTATTACACTGACATTAAGAGAAAAATACAAATAGTAGCCAGAAAATATTTAAAATCATATCTTCAAGGAAAATATTTTCAAGGCCAGATCCACAGATAGTTTCTTCAAGGACAGGTGAATTATCATGATGTTTCTATTTCAGGAAAAACCCACAAAGAACATATGATGAAGACTGGAGAGATTGCATGCCCCAAAAACCATTTTGTGATATCACCTTCACTCACATATTTTGCAATTCAGAATATGATTTTTACTCACTTTTTTATTTGAGTTAAAATCTTTATTTTTGTTTCTTAATATATAAGGAAAATGTGATTAGTTAAAGTAAAGGAAGTTAGGCATGGTGACAAATACCTTTAATAGCAGCATTTGTGAGACAGAGGCAGGCAGATCTCTAAGGTTAAGGCTACCCTCACCTACAAATTGAATTCTAAGATAGCCAGAGCTACATGAAGAAACCCTGCTAGAAAAAACTAAAGACAAAATAAAGGAAAAAGCTGCATGGAAGTAAAGACAAAACAGAAGGTGCAGAGATGAGAAACCAAACCTCATTAACGGGACAGGGTATTCCTTTGTGTCATGGGAAGAGAAGAAAGGAGGGACAATCTACAAATGTCCACATGGGTGAAGGCTACTTCTAAGTGCCTCCTCAATGTCAGGAGAATATAGGTGTGACAGTGGGGACCTTGTCCCCTGACTTCACAGCTATCTTCCTTGGTACTCCATCATCCACTAACTAAAATACTACAATACAGGAAATGTAACTCACAAAGACACACAGATACACTCATAACACACAAAAAATGTCTTGTCCCAATGAATAGTAATATATATCTATAAAATGGTAAATAATAAAAAATGTCAAAACATGTTAGCTTGATATAATAATTTGATGAGGTTTTGCAATATAAAATATTATCAATATAAAATGAGTTGAATTTATAGGTGAACATATATGTTCTCTTACTGTATAGGTAATTACAGACACATATATAAGCATAAGCGAAACAGGGTGTGCAAGAAAATAGGTACAACTGAAGATCATTGAATGAAGCCAAGTAAGTTGTCAGGGTCCAGCCTCGATAGGCTCATACACTCCAAGGTAGGGACATGTGGATTAGAAATGTTAGGCAGAATAGACAGAGATACAAAAGAAATACAGAGATACAGTATAGCACTGGGAGGACAGCTCAGTGAATATTGAATATTGAATCTCCACACGTATGTTGTTCAAATGTTTATATACGCCAGTCCCATGGGGGAAAGAAGGTAAAGATTCTTTAATGGCAATATACAGCAAGCCAACCACCAACATCAAACTAAATGGAGAGAAACTCCCAGTGATACCACATAAGTCAGAAAGAAGACAAGGTTGTCCACTCTCTCCATATCTACTCAATATAGTTCTTGATGTCCTAGCTAGATCAATAAGACACCAAAAGGAGATCAAGGGGATACAAATCAGAAAAGAAGAAGTCGAACTCTCACTATTTGCTGATGATATGATAGTTTACATAAGCGATTCCAAAAATTCTACTAAGGAACTTTTACAACTTATAAACACTTTCAGTAATATAGCAGGATACAAGATTAACTAAAAAATCAGTAGCCCTCATGTACACAGATGATAAAAGGGCTGGGGAAGAAATCAGAGAATTAAAACCCTTCACAATAGCCACAAATAGCATAAAACATCTCAGAGTAATTCTAACCAAACGAATGGAAGATTGTGTGACAAGAACTTTAAATCTTTGAAGAAAGAAATTGAAGAAGATACCAGAAAGTG
>LOEQ01015084.1:6058-19849 GCA_001685075.1 Bramus lutescens
GTTAGCTTCTGAGTATGAGAGGCCCAAAGATTTTTTCCTGTGGGGGGAAGAATTTAGTCTGTCTTGGCAGGATGAAAAGATCGATTCCCTGGGTGGCATGCAGGAAGCTGAAGATGTGAAAGGTTGCTTCTTTGCTGTGTAGATGGCTATGCAGTCATCGGAGTATCTTCCATATGTTATATTTCAGAGCCTAAAAGGAGTATTTACTATGCTAATGAAGTGAGCACAAGTAATAATAATTTCCCTTTTGGTTTTTGTCTAGTATTCCATTCCTTTATCTTTAATGTCATGCGTATTTAGTGTGGAAATTGAATAATATGTTGCTATTCTAACAAATTTCCCAGTAGCAGCCTATAACTAAAACTTAGAGGAGAAGAGAAAAGCCACAAATAGCCTTTCAGTGTCATACCCAGCCTAACTGAGGAGGAATAACTCTGTCAAACTACATGAACACTCTTTATGCTAATATGGTCACACTCTGATGACTGTGGAGAAAGAAAAAAATGTTTTCATCTCAGACTGTAAAAATAATTATAAAACTAAAACACATTCCTTTGTGTCAGAATTATCAGCTCTGAGTTTGATGACATCTAGCATTACAATTGTATTGGCTGTGTTCATCCTTGCTACATATAACCCAGTCTTTTCATTGTATCTGTGAGGAATGCAAGGTTCATTTTTCAGGTTATAGAAGATAGTATGAGCTTCAGAGACTTTGTGAGTCACCGACCACCATGCAGTTAGTAAATATATTGTATTAGAAATAAAGCCATGCTTTTTAAAGACTACGCTAATATTTCTTACTTAACAGCAATTGTACAAGAAAGCTAGGTAGATAATGCTACAAAATTTCTTACTGTTTTAAATTGTTAAAATTCTCTCTTGAAATGTATTTATTTTGCTTTCAAAAATCCACATTTTTATTATATAGTAAGGCATAAAGTTGTTTATCCCAGGTTTTGGAAAATCTGGGTTTATGTTCCACAGCAGAAGCTCACAGATATCATATTTGATACTTTGTGTACCCTGTTCCTATAAACCTGTGTGTGTCACTTTACTTGTCAACCAACGTTTACTAGGTTGAAATCTACAATGTCAATATCCAATATCTATGTTTACATTATGTGAAAAGAATTGAATTGCAACAGAAAAATAAGATGTAAAACGGCAAACTTTTATTGGTTTTCTACATTCCTCAAAGGTTTGTCATGAACTAAAAGGAAAGAGCTAATAAAATCATATTAAAGGACAGCTGCCTTGTGGTGTTTGTCTTGGGACCATGACATTTAGAAATTCATAAGAACAATATTCCTATAAAGCTTTATATCCCTAAAAGTAATGATCTGTCAATCAAAATCCATGGTAACCATAAAGAACGAGAATAGAATTTGAGTAGAAATAAAGTATCTCATTTAGCTGTTTCCAATCAACTTATTTCATAAACCATGAAAAAAAAACCTATTGTTGAAGAAAGGATGATGTCACAAAACAAGTTCGTAAGATTGTTAAACGTGGGGGCCTCAGAACAATGCAGAACCATGTAGATCACTTCCCTATTCATATTTAGATAAATAAACTCCTATCATCATGCATTTCCTGTGATTTTACATGTGTTACATATTTCTATAACCTAATAGGAAAGTCCATTGTGTGGAGAATTGATGAGTGCTTCTGTGATTTTGAGACTCCAGCCAGAAGGTATTTCTGCAACAGTGTCAGTGTTACAAGTTCCCTATATAATTACCGACTCTAAGTAAGAAAAGTCACAGACCCATGCTTTTCAGATTCTAAATACTTAAAAGTAATATTTACCCGGCTTAAATCATCCTTTTTTCTTTTTCTGTATAAGGTCTATGATTTTTTCAGAAGCTGACTTGTTTCTCCAGTAAGAAAGTTAATAAGATAGAAAGAATGTTCTGGCATCTGAGGGCTGCACTTGACTCTTGCTGCTGCTGGAGGGTGGCAACTTTGATGTTTCAGTATCATATTAAAAGAAGAGAAAGAGTTGGGCATATACTAACTTTTCTGGGAGTTTTTTTTTTTTCTGAGCTCCATGAAGCCATAATGTCTTTTAACAAGAATATTGATTAGAAAATAAAGCCTCTTGCCATTACCTTCATAGAGGAAGCCCAGATAGAGACGCTTCAAAAGTTTGAGCAACATTACGTCTTTGCTGTTGATAAGTGCACCCTTAACTCTCTCGAGCACTTAAGAAGAAAATTTTTTTAGAGGGACTTGCTATGTAAGCAAATTGTGTCTTCCATTGCTCTTCTAAGTAAATGAAGGAATGTCAGAGCATCTAATTTCCTCTGACCTGGAGCTTGTGCATATTTGTTTTAATTTAGAGGAACTCTCTAAGCCTCTAGATTTTACTTACTAAGTTTGATAACAACTGTGTAGAACGAACAGTATCGCTGCTACCTTGAGACCTCAGAATTGACAGGTAATGGCTCTAAAGGTAACCAGCCGTGCCAATTATCCAGTCCCAGTGTCCAGCAGAGCTGGCAGACGAAAGCGCTGTAAGTTGAACTATTGCATACTGAGTATGCTTAGAGAAACTCAGAGGATCTCCTTATCCAGTGGATGTTATCTTTTGTTATTCATCATCACCGCAGTTGGTTATTCTCAAATTCCAAATATGCTATTAGAATTCAGCAACTCTGCCCTTTTATATTACAATAAAGCATCCAGATAAAGCTTGAAATGTACTTACTTTAATGGACTGTCAAATAACTGAAAATTCTACTGAACTATTCACATAATGAAAAGTTCCTATGAAATGGTGATATCTGGGAAATGACTTTGTATTTCCCAGCTTAAATAAACTATAACTACTTAAAATGTTTTTAACTTCCTACTTGCAGGTTACTATTGCGTTGACTGTATTAGGATTTGGTCCATATTAAATGAGAAAAACAATGACAATTACCTACAGCAGAAATAACAGAGACCAAAATTCTTATCCTATTCCTGAATAGGAGACTCAATGGCAACTGAGTTTGTAGAGTGGATAAAAATGTTGCAAAATAGAGAAAGGCGATCTCTGATTTATTAAATAATAGTGGTTTGTTTTATTTCTGTTGGTGCTTGATAATATTTTCAAGCATGAAATATATGTTTTCTTCCTCCATCCAGGCTCAATACCTTGCAAATCGGCAATATCCAAGACAATAAAGAAATTTCAAACAGTAGATGTAATTAACAGTTTAAAATCAATCATATCCTTGGAAAATCCACATGTATGTCATGGCATTCCAGAAAGGCATTCTGTAAAAACATATAGCTTGCCTTAGTTTCTCTGTAGCTCTTTCAACAAATCATATACTGGCAATTAGATTTTCTTTGAAATTATTTTAAGTAACTCATCCTAAAGACTAAGTATACTGTCGTTCAGTCATTTTTCTTTATTCATATACTTTTTGACCATAACATATTATTTATTTCTATGCCATTATGTCATAATTAAATCATTTAATAAAACCATGGTAATGTTCATAGCCCTAAATATGTGCCTTTGTTTTTGATTCTTTTTCACTGAGTTTTCCAGTGAGGGATCTGTAGTCATTTAAGGATATAGCTTAGAGTTCTTAGTGCTTGATGGAGAAGGAAGCAATGCAGTGGGAATCCAAATGGGAACTAATGTCATTCAGAGATTCATCAAAAGCGTGACTAAGTTAAAAGAGAGTCAAGAGCCAAAAAGCAATCATCTTCACTTATTACTTTACTCTGGAATCATAGTTTCCAATTTTTTCTAGGGAATCAAGTTTATCAAATGTATCAATTATACAGAACTAATAATATCTACCATTTGACCCTGAAAGAAAATATTTTAACTTTTATTAGTACATATTTTTAAATATTCTTTGTTGTGCTTATCTGAACAATGTTAAGAATTAAGTCCACCAGAAAGGGAGATTGTTCTATCAGTAAAGTGCTAACTGTGCATGTATGAGAAAGTAAGTTTGTACCCCAGGGCCCAAACATAAGTCCAACTGAGATGATTTGAACCTTTAAACATAATAATGACATAGGAGATCCCTGGGATTTGTAAAGTAATTAGTCTTGCCAAATTGGTGAGTACTAGATTCAGTGGGAGAATTGATTTCAAAAAGTAAGATGGAGAATGATAGAGGAAGACACACAATGTTGACCGTGTCCATGCCTGTGTTCATGTACACCCACATACATGTGCTGACACCAATGAAACTATATAAACACAATGTACTCTAAAAAAATGCATACACACATACAGAAACACATGTGTAAGCCTGATTACCCACACATATATACACAAAATCTCACACACATGCATACATGTATATATAAACATGAGGATGCATTTCTATATTTTCAATACTGGAGGAAAATTCTTAGGCCAGAGGATCATGAATTCAAAGCCAGTCTGAGCTACACAATGAGGTTCCTCAAAGGAGAAAAAAATAGGAGAACACACACACAAACACACTCAGACATCCTCAGACAAAATTTTCAGTTGAAACTAATCATAAAATATTGCAGTATAGGTGTCCATCATTTAACTCATTTAGAGGAAAAGATGTGGCCATGTTTCTATGACAGAAAATAGCTTTGAGTACTAAACATTAACCGACTTTTAAGTGAATGGAATAAGAAAGCAGCTTTTAAACAGGGAAAATCTATATTTCTCTGTTTCTTCTGTGAGAAGTAAATGTTTATTCTAATGCATTTAAGCAAGAAGCATTAATGATTAATGACTTTTTTGATCCTCTAACTAGACATACAATTTCTTCAATTATTCACAAGTTCTTCAATACTTTACAAGATATTCATCTGCCGTGAAATTTTTTGTGTTCATGCAAACTATTACCATTGAAAGTCTAACACAAAACACAGAGAAGAGACTTGAGGATCAAAAGATAGTATGTAGCAAAATACAGTTATTTTACTATTTTTGTTTCTAAAGTTAAATATTATAACAGAAAAATTATAGCATAAAAGTCAAAATGGCCACAATGTATACTTTTTACAACATCTACAATGACAATTATTTTCTGGAGAATCTATTAAATGGTACAACTGCACATATTTTGAGAATCAAATAAACTAAGGAGAACTGCAAGTTTGATAATATACTGTAACATTTTGTATTACTTAGTCTGAGAGCCTGGGAAAAATAATTTTAGTTGACCATTCTTTTCCTAAGCATAACCCGTGTTTAGAAGAAAAAAACAAAATTCGGAAAAATAAATAGTAGAATAGTGTGTTTCATATTCATTACCAACTCAAATGCTTAATATTTGTGTCTTCATATTTCAATTCATGACCTTGTTAAAAGGTAAAATTCTTGGTAATTATACAAACAAAATAATAATAATTGCCAAATCATACAAGTTTAGGTCTTGAATCATTAAAAAGTTTAATTACTTTTAGTCAAATAAAGGGTCTATCTCCAGTTAAGATCCCAGTGAATATTTCTGCCTGATATCTTCCACTCACTCTCTTTGTAAAGTCTCGGTTTGATGTTCCTTTTTCCTTTTATTCTTCTCTCATACAAAATATTCCAAACACAGTTTTCCCTCCCTCGACTCCTCCCAACCTTCCCCCTTCTTCCCCCAGATCCCTTCTTCCTCCATTTTCCTTCATAAAAGAGCAGGCTTCCTAGGCATATCAACTAACACATCATAATTAAAATAAGACTAGACACAAACCCTCAAATATCAAGGCTGGAAGAGAAAACACTATATGAGGAAAAAGGTTCAAATACCAGGGAAAAGAGTCAGAGAAAACCTCACTCCCAGTTTTAAGAGCCCCACAAGAACATCAAAGTACATACAGGGGACATAACAGACCTATGAAGGCTCCATGTTCGTCACTTCAGTCTCTGTGAGACCCAATGAGCACTGCTTAGTTAATTCTATGTACCATGATGTTCTGGTATCCTTCACCCTTCTTGTTCACACAACCTTTCCTAACCTTCTTTCACTGAGTTCTCCCAATAGTAGGTTCTTCTAATATTTGGTTGTCAGTCTCTGCATTTTCTCAATTAGGGGCTGGATGCCACTACTGTGAAAATTGGGCAAGGCACTGATGTATGAGTACAGCGTAATGGGAGTCATTTCATTGACTCCTTCACCCCCCTTCCCTCCCTACTTCAGGTGGTCTTGTTTGTTATATACCCCCACTACACCAGTATATTTGCAGTCTTGACAAATTGTAGGTTAATGATTTTATGGGCTGGACTGGTGTCCCAGTCCCACCAGTGATAAACCTCCAAATGTTCCACAGTTCCAGTAGGGTTCTCTCCATATTCTCTCCCTCCATCCCCTCTTTCCTGCCTGAATCATACTGTTTCAATCCCTCCTTGTCCTGAGTCAACCCATAAATTCTATTCTGTTTCCCTTTCCCATGATAACCATGAGTCCTTTCTTGAGCCCTTCTTATTTATTTAGTTTCTTTAGGTTTGTGTATTGTGACCTGATTATCTTTTTACCTAGTGCTAATATCCTCTTAAATGTCAGTACATACCATTTTTGTATTACTGGGTCTGGGTTACTTCACTCAAGATGGCTTTTTCTAGTTTCATCCATTTGCCATTTTTTAACACCTTCGCAATAATTGTATATATGTTCCACATTTTCCTTATCCATTCTTTGGTTGAGGGACATCTAGTTTGTTTCCAGCTTATGTCTATTATGAATAAAGCAGTCAAGAACATGGATCTTAAAAACAAAATCCTGAAATCCTGATGAAAATCAATGCAGTTTATAGTATTTAATTTCTCTAATTATACAGCATATATGCCAGTATGATATAAATTCAATCAATGATGCAAAATAAGCTAAGATATAAGCTATTTTCAAATTAATGTCTTTTATTTAATAATTGGAAGCATACATCAAATTACTTTCACTGTAATTTCATCTATTTTTAAATAAATTGAAAACCCGTCTTTTGATATTGGAATTTAGGCTAGGACCATACTCCCAAGAATACTTAGCTAAGAGAAACATAAAAATTACACATAGAGTTCAAAAGGTATTGCATGTGTATCAAAAAATAGTGGTACTGTTTCTCTTCATTGCAGAGAGATAATCAAAGTCAAAATTCTATCAATTGTTAGAAACATTAACTTATTTTTAGCCCCTTACCTAATCAATCAATTTGTTAACAGTGGTTTCATCTCATTGCAAATAGTTATAAAAGATGGTCAGTGTACATTTGATGATAGTTATTAGACAGAAAGAGCTGCAGAAATTCTAACATAATAAAACACCAAACAATAAAAGTGCCATATGCATATCCAAACAGCGTGAAAACATACATCTACAGATGCTAAAAATTGTTGATGAAGTTGTTCAGCTCTCTTATCATTCACAACGCATGATTTGCTGCAGTATTCTGATACTTCTTCCTGTCCACAATTAATATTAGGTTGCAAGACTTGCAATAATTTTCCCTATGGAAAAGAAAATACTATAAATTTTGTGACAGAAATAAATAAAATGTACCCTATTAAAATATACATATTTTATAAGAATAGCCTCATCCCCTTGAGACAAAGGAGTATGGTTGAGATATATTCTTACAGTAGGTTCTTTGCATTATGAGCAATATTTCCAAAAGTTGGTATCAAGGCAGAAATCTCTGCCATGCCAGAAAAACCTACAAGACATTATTTAAGATTGCTCATCAATCAAGGTATTTTCATTTTGATGCTTTATTTTCATATGTCTAAATATATTTATTTATTATCATAATTTAGAACTTCTTAAATTCAATTAAACTTCTATTTAAATATAAAAATAAGACTATTTCATATTTCCAGAAGATTATTTCTGACCCTCTAAGCAATAAATTTTGGAAACCTTTATTAAACAAATCAAGTAAATTCCTTATAGTGCAGGATGCTTACTTAGACCCAGTATGATGATTTCTAAACAGTCATGCCCTCAAGGGTAGCTTCCAGTTGTTAAAATAAATACAGGCCCATGACATAGCAAGTATTTGACAGGAATGTCTTCCATGCCCAGGCAGGTCTAAGACATACTTGTGAATTTGGCAGGCTTTGTGGGTATTTTATTCCACATAGTAGTTGAACTCAGTTTTCATATCAGATACTGAAACTGGATTCTGAAACAGGCTATACCACCTACCTCATGCAAATCACTTTATTATTTTGTACGTGGAAACACACATAATAATGGGAGAGTGGTGTTACAAAAAGGAGAGATTACTGAAGTTTTAAAGCACCTTAGTATAAATATATTAATTTTAGAAGAAGGAAAAATTTAGCATCTTCCACAAACTTCCATAAAATACGCATCAAACATTAAGTGTGCAATAAGAAAGAGGGTCTACTTAGAATTCTAGGTTCCTGTTTTTTGTTTCCTCATGAGGAATTAAGAAATGAATATTTGTACCCAAGATCATCATTACTGGTATATAGGAGCAGCAAGGTGCAAACAAAGTATAGTTGTCCTGGTGGAGTGTCCTTAATCTGTCTCTAACTCTTCGTACATGTCACTAGATTGAAGAGGACTTCTCCAGCCTCAGACACCTCAGACAAAGGTCCCACCTCTCTATCTCCTTGAGCCTTTCACCTAATCAATATGTGCATAAATACTGCCCTCATATGCCAACTCCTTTTATTTTTATCAGGCAAAATAGTCAGATTTCTTTCCACATGTTTTGGGAGTCCATTAACTTTCCAAGCCAATTAACAGAAGAGCCATTACCTCTTTTCATTTCTAACTCCTTGTTTATTTTTACATATTTTTATCTATGATGTGTTCACAAAAATCATCTTCCAAGAGAAGAAGAGTATTTTATAAATGAATAGGCTAATTACATGTTCTACTTGTTCAGCCACAGAGCTAAATAAATTTATGATTGATTATATATTTTTTGAGTTTTTCACTCATTTATGTAAATAACTTAGTTTTATTATAGGTAGAACATATAGTAACTATTTTATCCCTGATTCTATGAAGCCCTACCCCAGACAATAGAAGACCATTCTGCATCGTAAGGCTGATCCATCAATTTTATAAATTGATTCTACTGTTTAGACATCACTGATAAATTTCAACAGTTATTTTGAAGTGATAAATTTGCTAATTAATAATAAATATCACATTATTAATTCATTATCAGTTTCAAACCAGGATCTTATTGCTGAGGTCCATTGATTCTTCATGAAAACTTTGCACATTTATCCTTACACTTTCATTTCACCCATCACTGCCATTCCTCTGCTCTCTGTTGACAGACAGGGCTGTCTGTCGTCATTAATCAAGCCTGTTTTATGACTCATTTAGTCCAAATTCAATCTTGCCTCGTCGGTTGCCAGAATGTTGTTCTTAAAATGAGTATGTAATTGTATTATGTACCTACTTAAAATGCTTCTATATTTTTAAATAATCTATTGGATAAAATCCTTTGTAATTTCCCTCAGGTATTATTAAAATTATTACTGGTGGCCTTCATAGTTTTGCCTTTTCCTTTACTTCAAAAAGATTATATTTTGCACATGTAAAATGCAATCTTTAGTTTCTCAGCCTTAGGATATGATAATGTTTTATTTGAAAAATATTTCACTCAACTAACAAATAGTTAAGTATTGTTAAATTTTTTTGGTTTAAGTTTTGTTTTGTATTTTTATATTTTTAAGTGATTTTATGGAGGTATACATTTTTCTCTGCCTCCCTTGCTGCCTTTTCCCTCTCCTTCAATCCTTTCCTATAGCCCCCATGCTCCCAATTTGCTCAGACATTCTTGTCTTTTTCTATTTCCCATGTAGATTAGACCCACATATATCTCTCTTAGGGTCCTCATTGTTGTCTAGGTTCTCTGGGATTGTAAGTTGTAGGGTGGTTTTCTTTATTTTATGTCTAAAAGTCACTTATGAGTGAATACACGTCATTATTTTTTCCTGCTGTGTTGTACTCCATTGTGTAAATGTATCACATTTTTCTTATCCATTCTTTGGTGGAGAGACATTTAGGTTGCTTTCAGGCTCTGGCTATGACAAACAATGCTGCTATGAACATAGCTGGGCACATGCCCTGGTGGTACAATTCAGCATCCTTTGGGTATACACTCAAAAGTAGTTTGCTGGGTCTTGAGGAAGGATGTTTCCTAATTTTCTGAGAAATGGCCATACTAATATTTAAAGGAGCTCTAACAAATTGCATTCCCACCATCTATGCAGGAGTGTTTCCTGTACCCATATCCTCCCCAGTGTAAGTTGTCATCAGTGTTTTTGATCTTAGCCATTCTTACAGGTATAAGATAGAATATCAGAGTTGTTTTAATTTGCATTTCTCTGATGGCTAAGGATGTTGAGCATTTCTTTAAGTGTCTTTCAGCCATTTTAGATCAGTCTGTGTTCTGTTTACAAAAAAGCTTTTTAAATATTTACTTTATATGTATAAGAGTTTTACCTGCATGCTTGTGCATCACATAATTTTATGGTGCCCATGAATTCCAGAAGAAGGCATCATATCACATGGTCCTATTATTACAGGTAATTGTGAGATACCATGTGGAGTCTCTGAATAGACCCTATGATTTCTAAGACAACAATCTACATGATAAACTGTGGTGTTTTTCCTCAGTATTTAACTTGTACTCTTTACAGTTATTTTATATGACACAAGTAATTTCTACTGTTTTTACACTGTTAACATAAGAACAAAATCTTTAAAACTCCTATTAACAATCACTTGATTCTATATATTGAACCATGGAAGATTGTATCTTAAATAAACACTGAGATTTACTGATAAATAGATTAAGCAAAAAATTAAGCTATATTAGTAATTATATGTTGTTATTTGGGAACTGAAACTGGAAAATATGTGGATAATAACACAATTTCCAATAGAATATGAAGCTAGAAAGACTCATAGGAGGAAGTCTCAGGTAGTTTATAAGAGATAAGAGGAGGCCACGTTCGTAAAAACACACAGCAGGCTAAGGTATAAGAAAGAAAAAGATATGGGAAGACAGAGGACACATAGCAAGTACGATGTTCATGCACAATGAAAGACAAAAGGTTCAACAAAGATCAGGAAACGCTTGTGCAACACATTTGGTACCATACGAGAGATCATCCATCCATTACTAATTCTGGTCAGCCTTTTTAGTAGTGCTTTCTGTCCTGTATTAAATTCACCACAAGTACTGGTTTTGTTGTTGCTTAATTTCAAAGTGGCCTTCTCCATTATGGTTGCTTTCTGCTCATTACCTGATGATAGAATTATTTTACTTATATTTACAGTCATGATTCAAACAAATTCTGTGTCACTTTAAATAATCTGAATAAATATGTTCTTTGTAACTGCAAAATTTTAGCCAGAGTATCTTTTTCCAAGTTAATGTGAATTTCCTACCCAATAGGATGCGTTGGCCTTTTGTTCATGAAATTTGTGATTCATAGCAAATCATTTGGCTTTCTACATTACTGCAAGCCATCACCATATCCCAGTCTGTCCTCAAAATCATCCTGCTTACCCTACAAATTACCAGCTCAATGCAATCAGGATAATTACATTTGAAATCTCTTATGGTAATTACCATGAGGGAATGGGTAAAGGGCAGCTGGCCAATCTAAATTTTTATCTTAAAAAAATAGGAATAATAAACTTCCTGACTCACAAAAGAAATAAGGAATTTGGGGTGCATTGCATCTGTTAGTGACTGTACTGAGGAATTCAGGATGTATTGTATCTAATAGTGAACCTAATCAAAACATTTGAGGACACAGAAGTCATTAAGATCAGATAGTCTATCATGTCTAAATCAGATCAAACTTGAAAAGACAGAGGACATTCTTATTCTTCCAAAGTACCCCAATTTTGTCCCATGTCCTCCCCTGTTGTTCCAGATTATGATTGTTATTCATAGAAATATAATTTGTTAATTCTAAAGTTTTAACTGACACCATGAACCTTAAGGCCCTACAAATCTTCCCAGGCAGGAATCATTCTCATTCTAGATTCACACAACATCAAATGGCTCATAGGATCAGACAATTTATTCATTATCATATCTGCGCACTCCTTTTGGTGGTCCTTCCTGACACACTTCAACCTAGAGGAACTTCAGCTAACACAAATTTGAGTTAGCCCTTATGGGTGACAATGTTAACATTAATGTCATTTTAGTTTTCTCAGCACTCTTGACAAAACTGGAAGAAACAATGTTTAAAATTTTAAACTTTTGGCATGCTATGCAAGTGATGTAACAATAGTTCCATGTGAGGTGATTATATTAAATTACAAGTGGCCTGAGACCATAGTCTAATTACTTTTTTATATGTTTAAAAATAGGGCATGAAAAAACCCTAGATAAAGATAAAATCAAATTATTTAGTGGTCACAGCAAAAATAATGAAAAGAAATTAATATTAACTAATTCAAGACCTACCAACACTTGAGGAGTCTAATGAATGTTATTGTTCCTTGGTCTATCGGGAAAGAAGAATTTACATACCTTACGAATCATTAACACACACAGCCAGAAAAGCATCATATATTTATTTAATGCCCATTCAATACAGTATAGATGTAAAAATATTCTTAGCTATTGTAAAAATATAAATTTAAGAAAATTATTATGAATACTTAGATATATAACATTTTATATGAGGAGACATAGTACTAGCTCTACAATATATAATAAAAAGATAGATACAAAAATGTGTTAACTGTTTGGCTTAAACCAGGAGGGTGTAGTTATTTTGATAAAAATTGTTTCTTATTATTAAAACAATATAGTAGTACGTGATTTAAATCCATGTAAATAGAGGAAATGAAAGAGTTTCTGAATTCATGGAATGATAGCATATCTAATTTTGGAGGTTATCACTGTAAAATTATTAACATGTCATTTGTGAGGAATCCTTGATTCCCAAATATATTCTGCACGATGTTATTACACAGTGATTATTAATTCAAATAAACATTCCCTTGCTGTTACTGTTTTCCACTTTGGAAAGTTAAAGCCCTGCTTAAGCTGTATTTTGTTTACACGTGGAGAAAAACCCTCATCTGAGCAAAACTACTGTGTTAGCAAAGTAGTAAGTTTATGAACTGAGTAGACAGACCAAATGGTGTTAGTTCTGTCGGCATGATGTTCTGTGTAAGCGTAGATGTCAAAATGAATGTGTTTCCTGTTAGCTCTCCTAATATTCCAGACAATGAATGATTTGTCTAGCTAAGCTAGTGGTCAATGACAAATGGAATGCTATAGAATCAAAAGAAAACTCAAAAACTTTTAGCTGTTATGGAAAAATATCTTAATTTTATTTGATATTCAAAAAAGTTATAAATAATTTTTCTTTATGAAAATCCTATTAATTTTATATAAAAAAATCAGAAAATTATGAAAGGAAGTCTTTTTTTGACTGACAAGAATTAATAATATTTTTCTAGTTCCTTCCTGTATTTCCTGATGAAGCTTATCATAATCACAAAGAAATCAAGAAAACTTATATAACATTATAATTGTCTGAAGATGCAGATTTGAAAATTAGCAGTACTAATTTCATTCTTCAACCTACCTGATATTGAAATTTTAGGTTAGCTATCCTTTCATATCTAATACAAAAACAAATAAGATGAGTTTCAGGAAGAAACTTCTTTCAAAAAAAATGAGTTTTTGGGTAACATATCTTTTTAAAAAACAATTTTATGAGCCAATTCCATCTCCATCTCTCTCTCCTCCTCCTGGTCCCCACCTTCCACACACCCCACCGCCATCCACTCCTTAGAGTAAGACTTCCATGGTGAATCAATAAAGTATACACAT